>PNEQ01055423.1:17705-46126 GCA_003012365.1 Medauroidea extradentata
ATATATATATATATATATATATATATATATATATATATATATATATATATATATATATATATATATACGTATATATATGCACACAATGTGCGTGCGCTATCCATCTTAGTATCCGCTGTTATTGTCAAACTGTTTGCAGTTAACCTGCCAATATTGTTGCGTTATTAATACAATAGATTTTAACTACATCTAAGAGATGAAATCTAGAACAGCAAAAAAATAATAAATTGCTTCTCAAGAAAAGTACCTGTTACGAAACATTCAATTCCTGTGGTATACCCTTCTCTCTTCATTTTACCCCTTTCCCATGTATTTGTAAGTTTTCCATGATAGTTGCATTTTGAAATAATTGTATTCCTATATGTCGTCCCTATCTTAAATCTAAATTTGACTGCCAGGTACTCTGGCTTACAAGCGTGAAAAATTTATGTCTGTGAAATAAGCTCAAATTCAGTAGAGGCGTAAGGAAGGTAGATCTAATGCTCGGAAAAAACACAGCACGTACGTGCGAATTTTTTCCTTCGCTGCAGTGTGATGCCATTTTATTGGTTCAATTTATCTTGTGAAGTCCATTGCATTCTTCTGTCCTTGGTTCGTAAACATTCGAGATACAGGCTGTTTCTAGCTGCGTAGGATGGATCCACCAAATAAAGTTTTTCTATGTTATAAATACAGAAGTACATTTAATTCGGTATACGGAGCGTAATTCAAGCTACACTGTTAGAAAAAATTACATGAAATTACGAAAAAGTACAGAAAAAATTATGCAGAAATTTTCGTAAAATAACGGACACTCCGTTTTTCTTGATAACGCAATCCTCCGTAAAATCACGGACAATCCGTTTTCCTAAAAAAAAATTGAACTTCTTTACATTACCGGCACTTCATTTTCCAGAAATACGAAATATTCTTATTTGATATGCTTTCTCGAGACCTTGACATACCACGTTCACGTAGTACCCTGAAAAATGATCGAATTGACCAGGATTCGAATCCATAATCTTGATATTATTAGGCAGACACTCTAACCAATTTTTTTTATGTGACTTAATTCGAGTGACGCCAGTACTTTACGTGAGACAATTTGTATAGTGACAATTTTTGAGACCCAATGGACAAACACAAATTTACACCCAGCCAGACCTGGGAATCGAACCCAGAGCCCCCCCGCGCCAAAGCCGGCCGCTCAACCAACTGAGCTACAGGGGGGTCGGCCCCAAAGCACCACAGTGACAATATAAGTAGTGAGCGAATTCCGTGCAGAGGTAAGAGACCAACTTCATAAGAGACAAATTTTGTTTTTGACGTCCTGATTTTACAGAACTTAATCAGTACCATTATGAGAAAAATATTTTACTGTATAGAAATAAATAACTTAAAAAATGCATACCCGCTGGCGCGAAACAAAGACAAGAGGTATGATTTTATTTTTCAGCTGTGATAAGTTCCGTGTAGCGACTGACATGTGTGGCCGCCCACTGCAGGATAGGTGAAGCGAAACAAATAAAATATGTGTGTTTCCTCCTCGGAACACTTAAGTCACAGGGCTTTTCGGCCCTTTGTCCATACATGTTATGAGTCCTTGGCTTTATAATTGCTCGTCGATTCGCATCTCTTCTCTTCGTTTCGCACCAGTGTGCATACACGTTCACTCTAGGCGTCATAGTAATCGTTAATACCAACATAAAAAACACAATAAAATATGTTTTACAATTGTACAAACACATTTCCGTGAATTTATGGAAAGTTATGGCCAAACTTCCGTAAACAAACAATTACGAAAGCCACTTCCGTAAAATTACAGTACTTTTCTGTAAATATTTCCGTACATTTACGGACATTTTTAACAGCGTAGATGCAGTGCAGTTCAAGTGCCGGGTAGGCAGACGCTTCAACGTTCTTCCCTCTGGGCTACTTGCCAGTGCATAAATACACCACGAGCAGACCACTACTGACATGAGCTCGTTTCACTCAGACAGCACGAGACCACAGCCACGCGAATCCGTGTTACTATTCCCGTACAGTTGCTACGATTGTACCGAGTTACACAATCCCTCTTCTGAATACTGAAGCTAGGCCCTGGTATGAATGCACTCAAGTTTGTTCATATAGATAACTCAGTTTCCTGAAAGTTCTAGGCTTTCTAATAACTGGATACAATTTCGTCTAAGAGACACAGCACAGCAAAATACTAGTTGGCGAATCATTTTGTAGAATTGCCTGTGTAGAGCGTCATTCCTTCCGAAATTTATTCGTAGCGAATATTGGTAGAATTTGACTGATGAATATCCCGCGCTTCAGAGAACGATTCGCAAATTGATATTCAGTATTCAGTAACACTTGTGATGCTTATAGTTACGTTAGCCTAGACGTAAAACGTAAAAGTATCTGACGGATTTGTACGTTTTACTTAAATAAGTCATTTGCCCATTGTCCGGATGCAGGTTTGTGGCTTGATAGGAGACATTGGCTGTCAATGGCTAAGCCAAATATTGGATCATGGTTCACTCCAACCAACCTCCTCGTAACCCTTTCTCCTAAAGGAAACAAATTTGGAAGGGAAAACATATATGTTTATATTTTATACGCCACACACTGTTGGAATTTATTGCTGGCTGGAAAGATTTATCGCGGCTTTCTACTGTCTGTGGATAACTGTAATACGGTGTCAGTCCGTGGATGCATCTATAAACGTGAACTTGTACTTAATTTGTTAATGCTTTAGCTAATATGCTGTGTTCGATTTCTCTGTTAGTCGTGAGTGTACAGTTTGTATGTAGGCCTACAGAAAAACGCAGATACCGCGGTGCTATGGATGGAATCTATGGCGTCAGTCGCTTTAAATTGAGAGTAACTGTCAATTATTACAGATAAAAGTTGATGTATGCTACATAGGTAAACGAAATTAATATTTTTCGTGGGTTTTAAACTGTGTATAGCTTTATTCGTACAGAATACTGTTCAACCTGTTTACAAAAATATTCTCTGTTTACAAAAATATTCTCTATAGGCGTGTACACATTTTCACGTCTTATAGTTTCCTCAGGGCGCCTATGCTGCGAACTTTTTTGTCTCCGATTATTTTTGTCAGCTATTTAGCATGTTTTTATTGGTAAAGTGTACATCTGATTGTTGTTCTCGTCTTCAGGCTGTTGCTAACTGTCTTTAGTTCCGACCAGACCTGGAAAACGCGAGATGCGATGAAATATAGGAGGATCAGCTGTGGAACAAGAGTGGAAGAGAAAAAATGTAGTGCTCCACTACGCTGTGTCCGCCGCACTTTCTACGCTAGAACATCCCTTTCTGTGAAACGTGAGACACGAAATCCGGGAACTGCAGAGGTGCGAGACATACGTATTCACAACCGAGATAACCGTGGTTTTGTAAGCATGTCGGTGTGATCGGGCAAAGCAGATGCGCGTGCAGACTGTTGACGCCGAGGCTGGTTGTTTGCAGGGTCGGGTGTCGGGCGACAACACGTCGCTGCGCCTGACGGTTGGGGAAGCGACGGACCCGGGAGGCGCCTACACCTTCGACGTGTACATCGGCGAGGAGGCCGCTGGCAACTCGACAGACGACGGCGAGGAGCGCTCCACAGCGCTCGAAGGTCAGTGACGCAGCATCCCGCCCGCCGCCACTCTTCGATCCGCATGGCCCCGCCTATATATATCCGCCCCTCGCGCGTCACTCCCGTCACCGAGTGAGTGGGACACGTGAATTGAAGTGCAGACGTTTTTGGAAGCAGGCATACTGGGTGTACAATAACTCGTGGCATTGTATGCAGGGGTGATTATGTTGTTAAATTACGTGGGTTTAAGGCCTAGCTCTTAAATATTGCAGTCTCACATTTTTCAAAGCATTTTGTTTAAAAAATATTCGAGTTATTTGTAATTGTTTCAAACAAATTAAAGACCATGACCTTAACGTCTCGTCGACAGTGAGGTCATTATAGACGGTAATAAGGACAGGAAATGGGAGCGGTATTAGCTTAGGCCTTTGTTAGTTAAGTAAACAACTCGGTATTTCGCCTGGAGCAATTTCGAGAAACTTTGAGGACAGGAAAAATTAGATTAGCCAGGTTGAGGAATCGAACCCGGTTCCTCTCAAATGCGACTCCGACACGTTACCGTTGCACCACCTCGCCAGGTATGCAATAAGGCCTTAGTAATCGTCCCATCTGGACAAAAAGCATTATCACAACTTGTGGCTGCCGGCCCGCTTGAATACTCCGCCTCACATAGATAACCATGCAACCCGGCCGAGAATTACAACTATTAAAATATTGTAACTTGAGTGGACAACATCGCGACAGCAGAAGTCACCACTCGGACAGCTGGAAACCAGTAGGCCTATTCAGGCTCCCGAACGGCCGCACAGTGTTCTATAGGGGCGAGTGACGCCATTGACAAGTTCTGTCTGCACCAAATCGATGCTCAGGTAACTGAGCTTCCAGTACGCAACAAACGTAACATTCAGTTCTAACGACTTGCCATTCGCAGTAGACTTTATACGTCATCATCAGCTAAAATATTCAATGTGAGACTGCCGATAAGTTCCGCATGGTCAATCCAGTATTTTATAAATGCACATTTTGACAAATGGCTCAGAAAATTGTTCACTTAGTACCTTGCAGTTATTTAAAATACATGAATTATATTTTGTTACTTTATTTTAAATTATTGCACAGTAGGAAATGTAATACTTCCTGAAAGATTGAACCTATAGTTTGAGTGGCTCAAAAAACGTTAACATATAACCAATAATGTCTATAAAGCTCGCCTCTCTTTGTATACCGTGTAGTGTCAATTTGTATTGTAGCACTGATTAAGTATGTTCCAGATATGACCATTAAGTGTCTGTGTTAATGTTAGGATCACCAGTTGCATAAGTTAAGGGGCCTCTCTACCTGCGCTTCAAACGTGTTGCAGCGAGTTACGGCTATTCTTTATTTGGCTAAACCATTTAACGTACATTATATTTGTATGTCTACGAAAAGAACACACACTTCAAACTATGTCGCTATAGTTTTAAAAATTTGGCATGTTTATTAGAAACATAGTTTTTGGACCGCTCAAAATGGCCAAAAATGGGTTCTTCATACTGCCGTATCTGAAAAAATAACAGGATTTGAAAACACGCTACTATAGAAACATGCGTTAGACTTCGAACTATGCTACCCACAAATAAAATAATGTAGTAATATCTTAAAGTCCGATAGGAAAAAGGATAATAGTGAAGCACTGCACGCCAGCTGAGTGGCTTGCGCGGAGAGGCGATAATATATTACATATGTCGGTCAACGGTAACCTTACCAATGCCACCTCACACACATAAACGCAATCTATCTAGAGAGGCATCTTAGGTAGATTTACATTACTTAATTAATCGCATAATTACGTAAACTCAACCAACTGCGAAAATCAAACTACTCTGCCGTAATGTAAAACATAAAAATAGCTTCCCAAACAATTTTGTCAGAAGAAAATTCTTATTATTTTACATTGTTATAGATACATAGATTGTAATGTTTAATAATTAGCTTAATGCCTTCTTTTTCGCATAGTATATAATATTTTACAGTTATATTTCAATGTTGGTACACTGGCAGTAGTTTCCCTCAATAAGAATCACGGAGGTAGTATCTAGTGTTAACGCCTTATACCTGCAACACATTGGTAACTAACCCATTCGAATGATGCTGACTCCTTTAAGGGCGCCGCCTACCTGCGCGTGAGAGGCTCAAAAGCGACGGAGACATAAGGTCGACCTTGAAGCGCTCATCAAATGCCGCGTCGCCTCAACGAGCCAAGCGCTGAACGAGCGTGCAAGCTTCCCGCTGAACGGTTTTTACTGTGGGACACTAAGCGGTGATCATATAATTGTATTGTTGGAAAGTCTGCAACTACGTTAAGTGCAGGTCGCATTCTGAGTTTCACATACATCCGGTTAGTACATTTTGAAGAACATCAGTCTGAAAAGGTCGTTTTTAACCATGTTGGAGGGCTTGGAAACAGTGTTTTTAATGAGCGCGGCGTCTTGAAGTTCCGACCTTATCTGAAGTTTGTTTTCTTTACGTACGTTGGCACAATGGGCACACGTGGAATATTTTCTTAAAAAAAAAACCTATTTACGGACACACTGCAACGCATTTGAAGCGTGAGGTAGGCGGCCGCCTTAAGAGCATTGATCCCTACCACCTTGGATTTATCTGTTTCTTCTCGATAATTTCTGCTCCAGTCGATGTATCAAAATCTTTGTCACGACAAGGCATAGATACAAGCTTAATCGATTGTCTGTAATTGCTGGAACCATAATATATTCATTATTTTGCAACGGGAAACAGCTGAAAAGGTAATATTGCTTTATTTACGGGAGCGACTACAGAGGCCGCAATATTAACAGAAACAATGCCATATGGATTCCATAAAGTGAATGAAACAATTAACTATGCCTTTTCAGCGTGAAAAAAAGTAAAACAATGTGTATATTCCCTGATTTATAAGAAAAACCGTAAAACCGATCTAACAGGGATCAATCCCCCTTAATAGAAGTGTTCGAGGGGAAGACAGACGCCAGCGGAGCGCCTTTCCCTCGCGCTTAGAGGCGATGAGGTAAGTGGTGTGTAAGCTAGAGTAGACCTAGAGACCATGCGCTTCCACGTCAATATAGCGATCTTTGTAATAATTTTTTTTTACGTTACGACTAAAGTCACAGTAGCGTCTATGGATAATGGTTTTTTACCTTTAGTAAAAAAAAACATATTCTCATAACAGTAACTGTTATTTACGGACATTTACGCGCGAGCACTGATTTTACAGGAAACGTCGTGCTAGCGACCTAGATTTTACACAGCGTCATTTTAAAGTAGAAAATGTTAATTAATACCTGTTTGTCTCTAAATGTATCTTACGGCAAGTACTGTAATATCTAGATGAAGCTTTCGATACAGAATAATCGTAGATACCTATTCTCAGTTCCTCATTAAAAAATAAGGTCCTTTGTCAAGTAATAATTTTTTTAGGCCCTACCTCCTTCCCCTCTCACACTTCTTTTTCTATTGTCTTTTGATTTGAAGTGTATAATAAAAGTGCGCATCTAATAGTTCAACTTCGTTTGCTGTAGTCCGCGAACTTCTGGAAGTATATAATGTGTTCGTTACGATTCAAGTGTCGAAATGTTACCAGCCATAAAGCGAACACATTCACGATAACAAGGCCAACACTCCAAGGTTGGTTTTAGAAGTTCAGAGTGCGCGTGACAGTAGCCGGAATCAGAAGAGATTGTACTTTTGGGGTCTCGTGTATGGTTCTATACTGATAACATAGTATACAAAATCGTACTTTTACAAGAAAAAGCTTTTAAACTAATATCAAAATATTCGTCAGTCTAGGCCGGACTCCGTAGCGTAGTGGGCTAGGCGCCAGTCTATGGTGCAAGAGGTCCTGGGTTCGAATCCTGGCTAAAGCATGGCTGTTGTGTTGTCCCTTCCCCTCACTTCACCCTCATAGGCTCTTAAGGTTGTCCACGTGGCGAAAATTAATAACTTTACATTTACGCCACATTGTATTCGTTTTATTGACGTTACTTGTGTCTACATTTTCATATAGTAAAATTGTTTTAGCTCTCAGTTTTACCATAGCGGCATGCCAAAGTCAGAATTTGCAAGTTATGGGAATATATGAATAAGAAAAACCAAGTGACTTATTCGAGTGAAATAATTTACACTGAAATGAGATATTATGGGCAATATGCTAAAGTATTTAAAAACTCACAACTATGTATTTTTGTATCTTTTAAAAAAAATTACCATAAATGAAGCGAATTGTCATCGTCTTCACACTTTTTTGAAAAGGGCAAAGGAATTTCATTGTGTGTTTTGAAATCTTTTAACAAATGGACTATAATATCTAGTTTCAGTGTAAATTATTTCGTTCGAGTACGACACTTGGTTGTTATTCCTATGTCTCTGTAACGTGCAAATTTTGACGGCCATGTCGCTATGAGCAGACTATGAAAGTTAAAACATATTTATTAGTGGAAAATGTAGACACAAGTAACGTCTATAAAACGAACATTTTGCCGCGTTTGTGTGTGTGAGGCAGGAGCGGTAAGGGTGCCGCTGACCGTGCGAGCCAATCAGCTGGCGTGCAGTGCTTTACTATTCTCCTTTTTCCTATTGGACTTTAACTGTGACCACATTATTTTGTTTGTGGGCAATATAGTTCAAAGTCAAACGCTTGTTTCTATAGTTGTGTTTTTCGAATCCAATAGTTATTTTTCCGGGTAGGGCCTACGGCAATTTTGGAAAAGCCGTTAAAACGTTTTTTTTTTGTGAGTTCTTTTCGTAGATATATAAATTGGTCCAAATTTTCAAAATACCTGTAGGAACTAGTGCAATAAAGTTTTATGAGCAGTGTGTTCGATGAGAAGCAAAATAACATAAGACAGCATGTCACATTTGACAAAATATTTTGTACTTTCACTGAAATGTTCTTGGAAACTGGTTGCCAAATTTATTTTGTACCACTTCCTGAGATTATTGTAAAATTAAGATATAGACGTAAAAGTACAAAAATATTTGTAAATATACAGAAATACATGTGTTAGTATATTTACAAACATTTCCTGTAAAATTTACAATATTTTTTGCATAAGTAAAATTTTTTTCAAACTGTGAATGAAAGTGGCATTAATAATAGGACACGGTACATAATTCAACGCTAAAAGCGTCAGTTAAAATTTTAAGTTTCTCGGGTCTTATTTGTAAACATCGAAAAACAGTAATTATAGACAATAGTTGTTGGCAACTTTCTGTGAAAAAGTTTCTCGAGTGGCATATTTATGAAGAACAATCTCTGGCGCCGAAATCTCGTACATTTAATTGCGTCATAAGAGATTAATGCATCATTCTGGGTAAATGTTTGATCATAAAGTTGGCAAATATCATTATCTAGGATCGCTGTTTTGTAGTTTTTCCATATTGACCTTCAAATACGTGTAGATTACTTTTCCTTTTTTTTTTTTTTTTTATTTATCTACCACACACAGTAAAGGCGAGGTGTTACGTGCATGTTTGTCGTAAAGTTTGACATTGTAATATGCAAAAATGTAGTACAATAAAAAGTATGTATGTATTATTATTAATAAGTACACCTAGAGTTTATTTTATACATAAGCTGAACGCCAAATAAATGCCATAGTTTGTATAATATAACTATGACGTAACACTAGTTGGAAATCAATTTTGTTGGAAAGTGTGCAGATTCACAAATGACCAAGTGAAATGAAGTTAGGATGCTGTTGACAAATAATCAAGTGTAAACATGCTTATTTGTCAACTTGAGCGGACTTTAAAGAAGATTCTATTCGCAAGGTAGCCAATCACAAAACTGAACATCGTCCTTGAAGTGGTTTAGGGAAGTTAATATCGGGATTTAAATTGTGTCAGTCGTCACGATTGACAGGCCTATATAAAATATAAAACTTTTAACTAGAGAGCAGAACGGCAATGTTGGAAATAGAACGCAGCGAATATCCTAGAATGATTTTTAATATCCGCAACAAAAAGTTAACAAACAAACAGTATTGTAAAAAATAAATAAACTGTGACCGTAATCAATGCCAGCAAATTTACTGTAGAGTAGTGTAAGTACTTACTGCGCGAGATGTTTCCGATAGTAAATTTATTTTCGAATTTAATCTCAGTATTTTTGAACTTCGGTTATTATAGAGAGCTGGATGTTATCATATTAAAACTTATAAAAATTAAGATTTTCCGTTTTTATGGGTTTTGTAGTTTCAAGACTTTACTTTTCTTAAAAAAAAAAACTTTTTTAATTTTTTACTTGAAAGAAATCGTACTACTGATTAGTGCTGTATTAATATTCGTCCGCCAATAAAATATTTACTCGACAAATAAGTCGCATCGAATTGTGAAGAATAGTTCAGATTTTATCGGCTAGATTCTAGTCGTTCGATCGACATCTTAACTTTCCATGCCCCTTAACAATTTGCGACTACATTCTACAACAAAATATAATCCCAAAATATTTCGTGGTTGTACGTGTTTATAAAACATTGTAGTAAACATTAAATGTACGGGACCGAAGTTGAGTGGGGTTAGATTAATAATCACAAAAACTAGCAATGAACAACACTCCCCTCCTAGCCTACAGCACTCCCCTCCTAACCTGCCTGATAGCCCTTACAGGTGGATCACGATTAAGTGAGCACTTTTGACGACCGCCTTTGTAAAGAATAACGATTCAAAAATAACATTTTTGACGTCATACGTAGGGCTGGATTTAAGCTTCTAGGTGCCCTAGGCCAATCAGTCTAAGCGCCCCCACAGCCTCTGTTTTCAGTCTTTCGTTAACAACTGGCGTTCATCGCCGTTTCCAACATCACATTATTTAAAATTACTCTGCTTTGTCCTCTCGCTATGTATAATAATTGTCATAACTCAATAATAATTCAACTTATTGTAGCACAGTTATTTGAAAATAAATAGCCGGATTGGCCATATGGCAGATAAAACTAATAGACAGCATAAGTCAACAATGCCAAAAGTAAAACCATTAATTTTTTTTTACTTGTCGCCTTATTGACACTTTTAAAAATTGTGGTGGGAAATTCTTCATATGTTCTTCTCGATGAAAGCGCGCCCACGTGGAAATTGCGCCCTAGGCCCAGGCATAGTTGTAAATCCGGCCCTTCTGCTCATACGTTAACTTTTGAGTATATTACACTCTATACACTCTGATTGCTGCTTGCACTGCTTTGTTTACATTGAAAAGTGGCAGGAAAGGAAAAATTTAACTAGGGTTTCAAAACTGCTCACTTTATCCTGAACTACCTATAGGAAGTGTTGTCTGTCTCAATGTGTTTCCACTGAATCGCATCAGGGGTTGTGCGACAAGTGTACGGCTTGCTTTTAAAGATTCGTCTGGTTTCAATAGATTATAACTTTTACATATAGATACTTGCAAAATTCGCGTTATTTTCTGACAGCTGACAAGACTCCAAGTGATTATAGACTCGTTCGACGTCTCCAGCTGGCCGATATTGTCGTGACTTGCCGATGAGAATGCTTACACGGTAGAGAGGCCAATCTCTGTACGTAACACACGTAAATGACAACATAAAAGTTTGTGGCCAATCGTAGATTATGCTCTGTTAGGTATAGGAAACTGAAGTTTAGTCTACTACCAAATGAACGCGAATTTTGCATGTCTATACTTTACAGTAATGAAGACAGTACTTCGCGGAAAAAATTTAAAATACATACAAACTCTTGAGTGTGTCGCCCCGATGTTGTTAGCTCGCTCGTTCAGCATTCGTCGAGCTGTCGATAACACAGTAACAAAAAAAACTATTAACGTTTCGACTAGTGTGAGTTTGTTTTAACTTTGCAGCGTGATTTACACTGACAGTATGGTACTGCACCTCCTGCTCAGATCATCCGACGTTGGCATCAACAGTTTCAGGAAGCTCATTGTGGACAAATCCAGGTCTCCAAAATATCCATATAACATTATTTGTAAAAATTTTTCCCGGAAAACGAGCCGTACAGTTGTGATCTTGAGAAACGGCGCCAAACGCATTCAGCTTTGACACGTCTCTGCCGGTTTGCTGGTGTTGATCCTCATTGTACGTCGTGGACCCGCTCGATGGATCGGCCGATGGGACCTCGGTTCGCGCATTGCACCACTACTGGCCTCCAAGGTCGCTGATCTTTGTGAATTTTTTCTGGTGAGGGCTTGTGAAAGATTGATTCGTGCCTCTCCGCATAACAACTGCGGGCAAACTGCGACACAGCATAGTAACAACAGCGACTGTTCGCAAACGTATCAAACCAATTATATTATAGTTGGAATACATTATGTGCATCCGGTGGAGGGCGCATTGAACATGTACGTGGAAAGTAAAATCTCTCTTGGACGTATTTTAAAAGCTAGGCTATCCGAAATTTTTATGGGCAGGCATATAATGTTTAGTCTTGTGATGTCGGATGATTTTTTTAAACGTCATGTATCCTTAGACCGATGATTTTAAGTGCGCCGTCCTGTTAGGTATATTTGACGTGTTTAAGGTCTGATGGTGTTGCAGCGGTAAGGATAATCTAGACACGCGCAGATTATGACAGGTTACTCTTAGTATATAATATTTGTTATTACCTCTATATGCGCAAAATTATTTAACAGGCTTGGAGATTGTCGGCTTTCCACGTCGTGATTTGCACCAGTACGGCAATTCTCTCATTGTGTGGTGTAAAATAGAAGGTTATGCTTCATGACCTTACCAAGCCGCCGTTAACTCGAATATGACAAACGAATTGTCGAAGATTGCCGAAGTCGACGGCATCCAGAGCGATAATTATACATAAAAATAAATAAGTTAATGAAATTACGCAGTGAATGTTCTTTGCTGCAATTTCCTTGAAAAAAAATGGTATGATTGCCTGGTAGGGTTTGTTTGACCGTCTAAAAATGACTATTGTGAGATACAAATATAAAGAAATGCGCTATTTGGACGTGGCAAAACTGACTTTTATTAGTAAGTAAACGAAATTTAAAAATTAGGACGACTCTTATACAGGATAAATCACCAGCTCTGCGGCAAACTTCGTGAGGATTTACCTTGTGACAACAAGGAACGTCAGGAAACCGCGCCTAGAGTTAGCACTACCTTGTGAAGAACGATATGAAATAAATTTATGAATTTAATTTAAGTATGCCCGTAGTGAAAAAAGGTCTTTCGTAAATCGTTATGTATAAATTACTATAACGAGCCATAAATTAACATTTCAAGACGTAAAGAAGTCATGTCGATAAGAAAACCACAAGTCGTTGTCTTCAACCTCATTAGCATTACATTACTTTTGAAATTTTGAACGTAAATTTTTTTCGCGAACCATTAGTCGGAAGATTTTCTTACCAAGCTGACATTTTTTTACGTCATGCAATGAGCAATCGTAATTCACAGCTCGTGATTGTAATTTATGTAACGATTTACGAAGACCCTTTTTTCACTATTTTATTGGGTGGCATCCCTCATTTTACCATGTAGGGAATGCGCTAGGCAAACAAGTGTAATAGCTAGAGATGATGGACGATGGTATATTGCGACAATTGTTTGTGTCAACATACCCTTAAGGAAAACGTTGTGGTATTTTGTGACATGTATGATTGGGTGATATTCGCCAGACACAAAGTTAGTTGAATGCAGACCAATAATAGGAATTATATATTACAATAGCGGGATTCTTATTGGCTCAGTCAAATAGGTCAACAGCTCTACGTACATGCGAAATCCAATCATATTTTCATAAACTTAACGTACGTTGAACCCCAGCAAAAAGTCAAGTTTTCCCTCCATAAACCATAATCTCTAGTAATAGCGTGTTCTAGTGACGACTGTTTAGTATGCTTACAAAACTTCAATATCACATGGCTTCAGTGTAGTTAAATAAAGTTAATAATCTCAGCTCAATCTTCACGTAGATTTCCTGCCCTTAGAAGTGGTTTCCTGGCGTTCGTTGTCTTACAGTTTCTAACTGAAACTTTTCAAGGAACGTCTCCTCACTAAGTTTGTCGCAGAGTAAAAATGGTTGGGTACCTTTGTAACAACTTACGACTGTAACTCTGCACATTGTTTTGCGGCCTATGGGCAGACTGCGCCCTTAATTTTGTAATGTTGTTAAATTCTGACAGCTGTGTTCCGTTTATAACAAAGCTGATTACGGCGATTTCGTCAGCAGCGCGTGATGAGCCTACCGACCGTCATACTCGTGATTTGTCCGCCCCCGCCTACTTCAAATCGTAATTGTTTCTCTTAATATTTGATGTAACTTTTTTTTTTCGTTGTAGATATGTCAATCAAGACAAACTTGAACTTAATCCCTTTATTGTTATCATTTTCGCTCTTGAGAACCACGCGGCTCGACTCTCGTGACTTGGAAGCATGTGATTTTCCTGCTCAGATAAGTTGACCAACGCGAGATTGCAGTCACTTGAGGAAGGCGGCCAGCTGAAGAGCTGAAGCAGTCCTTTTCGATTTGTCCACGATTTGAGACACAAAGTGGTTCGCATCATCATCGTCATGTCTTAGGAGATTTTAGCTTCAATTTACGCCGCAATTCCCGCATAGCAAAGAGCCCTTTGGCACATGTTTGGATCATAATTGCCTGTAACCACAAAGGCTTCAATTCCCATTTTGTGGTGTGAGGGGAAGGGACGACCCTCACTAGCAATGTGGCTCGAAGTGTGAGAATCAGTTGAATAAAGTGGTTCGTAGCTTCACACGGTACAAAACTGGTTTCGTTCGAAGTTTTGTACGTACAAGTTAGTGCGTGAACACTGCACGAAACGAGTTCACGCGCGTCTACAGCACCCTATTATTTCTTGTTCCCTGAAGTAGTTGATAGCTCTTGTATGGTAAAAATAGCCATGACATTATACAATAAAATGCAAAACCAATCTGGCCAAAATTAATTGCTTTCATTTTGAAAACATTTCAATCAAGTGCATAGTGGATGAGAGAAAACTGACTGCTTTATTAACAACATTTACTTTCCCTGAATTCCTCGTCACACACCGCAGATTATAATTTTCGACACGCGTCTATGGTTAGGCGACATGATCAGCAAAAAAAAAAAAAAAAAAAAAAAAAAAAAAAAAAAAAAAAAAAAAAAAAAAAAAAAAAAAAAAAAAAAAAAAAAAAAAAAAAAAAAAAAAAAAAAACTATGAATAAGATCACTCGTTCCTTGCAATTTGCTATAAAAAGAATCTTTGTCCCCTCATTTTGCGTCGTGTGAAAGTCCCGTGTAACTGGCGCGTGAACGGCGTTTTAGTGTGTTGTTACCTTTGAACCGGGTATATTCTGACCCTGCGGGGTGACATTGGCCCACTCGGTATATTAGTATTGGGATCATTTGGCGAAGAAACGTAACTGAAGCCGAGTACTTAAACAATATTACATTGGTCCATCAGTTTAAAGCTAGTTATTTTCTTCATTAAACGACGTGAAACCCATTAGTTTGTGTAGGCCAAAGTTACCCCGCAGGGCCAAAGAATCACCTTTTTACGTATGTGCGCGCGAAACCGCTTAACTTATGTCTATTACATTTATTTACTAAAAGAACACGCTTTTGAAACTGTGGTTTTGGAATTTTTAAAAATGGGAATGCTTGTTAGGAACATGATTTAGGGGCGCCTTAAAATGGCTAAATACGACTTTTTTTTTATTAGACTGCTGTAACTCCGGAAAAATGAAACCTGAATTTGTAAAACGCATGCGTGGGACTTATAAAAATAATAAGATTTTAGGGTTACCGCTTAAAGTCGCATAGGATGAGTGAAGAGATTTTGGTCATCACTTAAGGCGGCCGCCTACCCCACGCTTCAAATGCGTTGCAGTGAGTGTTCGTAAACAGGTTTTTTTCTACAAAAATATTCCACGTGTGCACGTTGTGCCAACGTACGAAAAGAAAACCAACTTGTGACAAGGTCGGAACCTCATTGTTAAGACGCCACGCTCATTAAAAACACTATTTCTAAGCCCTCCAACATGGCTAAAAAGGCCTTTACACAGACTTCCGTACTTCAAAATGTACTAACGGGATGTACGTGAAACTCATATTTCGACCTGCACTGAACTTAGTTGCAGACTTTCCACCAATAAAAATATATGGTCATCGGTTAGGGTCCGATAGTAAAAACCGTTCGGCAGGAACCTTGCACGCTAGTTCATCGCTTGGCTCGTTGAGGCGACGCGGCATTTGATGCGCGCTTCAAGGTCGACCTTATGTCTCCGTCGCTTTTGAGCCTCTCACGCGCGGGTAGGCGGCGCCCTTAACATCTAGGTCTTAAGCTCTGGTGAGGGGTGATATGATGTGAGAATGGAGCAGTGCCGGAACGAAGAGGCGGGGGAAACTGAAATCCCCGAGAAAGCCCGCCAACCTGCGTTGTAGTCCGGCACGATTCCCCGGGGACCGACTTCGCCGGGGATCCGGCACGATTCCCCGGGGACCGACTTCGCCGGGGATCGAACCCGCATCACCTTGGCAGCCCCTGGTTAATAGAAAAATGTTTGTTCACAGAGTTGTAAATAAGTATTTTACGTAGAAGTGTCATTGTTTGGTATCAACGTTATTTTGTAACCTACGCTCTCTTAAACTTAGGTATTTACAATTAATGTTTATTTCTTAATGTGGCGACAAATGTTCCGTGCAGTAAAGAGGCCTATACTGGCTGTCCCAAAATTTTTCTCACATTTGGCATAAAGCAGTATTAATTAACATAATAAAACTTGAAAGTGTAGGTGTTCTCACCGTTCCAAATACGTTTCAGGGACACCAAAATTCACAAATAGCTGCAACTCCTTTTATGTTCATGAAAACTGTTTGTACTTGTACTTCAAATCTTCAAAAGTGCCTTCACTTTTTTTGTGAAACCTTGTGTAGTGGTGTCATCTCGGTTAGGGGTTAGTTTGTTTTAAGTTTAGAAAGTTAAACAATTCAGTATTGTTAATATTATATATATGTTAAAGGAAACGCAATATGTAGGATCCAAAATGCCAGATAGGTTCTTGTTTCGCTGAACTAGTTTTCTAGAAATAGGCTGTCCTTAAGGGGGTGGGTGGAATGGGGTGGGGGAAGGAGGAGTAGCAGTTATGATTAGTTACTTTCAGCCTTGACTTCTGGTTTCCTCCACTTGTAGTGTGTTTAAATGTAGTGCTTTCAACTGTATTTAGGTTAAGGTCACATGCATGGGGTTTACCTGCGATAGTGTTTCTACCACAGAGTTACGACCTTGGTGAGCCGCGATAAACGAGTTGTGTCATTTTCATTTTAGCTTATAGTTATAACTTACTTCAATGCACTTCTATTCTGTTGCACATGTTTTACTGTCAGCTGAGCAGAGTTTCGATCAGTTGATTTAAATGTTGCTGTGATATCAGCGAGAGCTTGCCGAGACAAGTCAGCTGAATCCGTAATCGCCGTAATTCAATAAGGCTTGCGTATGTAGTAACTGGAGACAAAAATGCCTCCCTAAAGTTTCGACAGTTACATTGTGTAGCTACTGTTTACTTCGCCTTATCGTCAGCTGTAGGCATATGCATACCCGCCTTTGTATTCCGCATTGCTCCATACGCAATTCTCGTAGGTTGTTCAGGATTTGAACACTTCAGAAGACCACCTTGTTAATAATAATATTATTAATAAAAATAATAAACATTTTACTGAGGCTTCAGGCATGTAAATTTACAGTACAGTGAACTCTGCATGTTGTTTCCTTTTTACAGTGATGTGTTTAAATGTACCAACAAGTGGCGAAAGATACAAATTGGATACAACAAATAATGGCTATAAAGTGCTCAAAAGTTGAACGAACGTCTGGGGAAAATTAATTCAAATTTTTGGCACGGTGGCTATCTGCGCGTTACAGGCTCGGAATTAACGGAGCTTTAAGGGCGACCTTGAACCGCAGATAGATTGCCCAACGAACCAAGCGCTGAACTAGCTTGCAAGGTTCCCGCCAATCCATGTGTATTATGGGACTCCAAGCTGTGACAATAAAATTTTATTGGTGGCAAGTCTGTAGCTAAGTTCAGTGCACGTGTCTGAGTTTCGCATACATCATGTTAGTACATTCTCTAGTACGACAGCCTGAAAAGGCTGTTCGTAGCTATTTTTGACGGCTTCGAAACGGTGTTTTAATGAGCATGGTGTTGTAACGATGTCATTCTATTTTCGTCCAAAGTGTGTATTACTTTTGGCACATTGGTACAATGGGGACGCGTGTAATAGTTTCATTTAAAATTTTTTAAAAAGCTGAATTTTCCCGCACGTTACTATGAATTTGAAGCTCGTACTAGGCAGCACTCTTAAATTAGGTACTTTGAGTTTTGTACAAGTCAGAGTGAAAACTGGTGCAGTGCTGAATTAAGATTCACAGTTTTGTTTAAAATGTAGTTTGATCGAGCAGGGTATGCGACAGAGGGCCATGCAGCTGGTATAAAGAAGAATCTGAAGCATTATTACTCGAATTTAATTTCGGAGGAGACCTTTTATTGAAAGTTCTCGTGCGAGAATATCAAAACAATACCGTTGTAAAAAAATTCACACTGCTATTTTACAACAAGTTCTCCCCTTGTGGGAAAATGGTGGAGTGTTTCTCTCGGGCATTATTTCTCTGTGGAAGTCGGAAGAAGGGGTGGGTAAGAGGGTGGCGTTGGCTTGGATGGTGAGAAAATACAGAAAAATGTGATCTGTTTTGTTATTCTAAGTTTTCACATTTTTTTTGTAGAAGGAGGAGGGGTGTGGCTAGACAGTGGCAAACATCCGTGAGGCTCTCCCCCTATTTTTCAAGCAAAAAAAAAAAATACCTTTTTAGTTTTAAAACGAACAAGAACTTTTAAAGTATTTATTTTGTTCCAGTACTTTCTGAATCCGGTTTCTTTCCTGCTTACTTGTATCCATTACGTTTTGGAAAAACGATTTTTGTACGACTGCTGTATGACTCATCAAATTCCTGTTCGCACAGCTGAAAATAATGTGTAGTTGATTCCCACGTATATCGTCGACATTCAGTTGGAGACACGGGGCTAGTCTAGAACGTGCAACTTGCAGAGGATTACACAAACAAATAAATTAAGACAAGTTATTTGTATGCCCTGTTGTACGAGCTCCACCTTGTACGAAATGTTTTCGCGCGAGATTTAATGTGAGATAGTTTTCTCGCACGAGTTTTTCTTATAACTTGCGTCTTTGTTTATGTGAATATTAAGGTGGCCGCCTGCCTAGGCAGCTGAGCGGTTTCAGCCGTGCTCGTCGTGTGTGGATGATGTCTGGTTAGGAATAGCGTTCAAAGAACGGTACATGTCTGTACACCTATTTCAAATCCTTCACTAATCTTTAAAGGTGATTTTCTTGCTGCCGTAAATTGCGAAAATGGTTGTTTATTGTCATTTTGAGTTATTAAATTGTTGTTGCAGAAAGTTTAAAAAGGCATAGGCGCGAACAACACACGTGCCATTTATATTACATAATAAAATGATATGGTCACAACTGAATGTCTCAGGGATGCGAGTTATCAAGACTGCAAGCGTGTTCTCCTTGAGATGTGGTACGCATACGCTGTCTCGCCTTTGCCGATTTCTCATTCTTTTAGGCGCCGAACGCGCAAAATACGTCCACTCAGTCGGCGCATATCTTGAGTGCTAGTCGCATCTGTGCTAAGTGTGCACCTTGAGGATTATAGGTACAGTACATTGCATGCATCTGACGGAAGAGAGGTGGCACAATTGTAAATCACTCGCAACGCATTCGGGACGACATGGGTTCGAATCCCAGTCCGGCGTTCCTGATTTCTATTTCTCAGGGTTTTTCAAAATAACTCCAAGGAATGACGTGGTAGTTCATGTAAACTGTCTAAGCCGTTCAGGTGCGTGTTAAACAATGAACTAAGGTTAATTCTACTTCGTGTTAGAAAGATCAATGGTAAAAGTTTGGCACATGGAAAATTGAGCGCTAATATCGCTAATGGGTGCAAACTGACCAATCACACTGCTTTCCTGAACTTTAAGTTACGTAATGTTGATAATTTAAAACGCGAACTTTATAATTAAGTTAAATAGCGTATTTAAAATTAATTATACAATAGTTTAGTATTTTTCTGGTCCACACGCAATTGCAGCGAAACTAGCGGCAGAAATGTTCCCTGTGCCAAACTCTCCTACAAGACAACACATTTTCTTTCTAACCTGTAGTAGAATTAATCTTACACTGAATACAACAAAGAAATAAAGTCTTTGCCTTACGTGTTGCACATAACCAAGGATTTTATTATACAGCCTACCACGATCCTGTTTTTAAGTTTTTAGATCTTTGCTCCTGTATAATTAAAACAAATTAAACAAAAATTAATTAATCTATTTTTTTTCTCTGTAGCAAGGCTGCATTATTTAATTCTCTTTTGTCCACAAATTCAGGAACCACCCGCTTCATGTGGTTTTCTTTAAATGTAATGTGGGTCCCTATTTGGTGGAAGATCCGCCGACATATTGTGTTTATAAAATGTTTGTAATAAATTTGGTTTCTTATTTTTTGTACGCTTGGCCACAGTAGCACCTAAAGTAACAATGACGATTAAAACGTAACGCTGATATGATAGTTCCATTAATTTAGTTTTGTAGTTGCATAAATTGATTGGAAAAAGCATATATTCGTCGTAAACTATCTACTTCTGTGTGGAAAACACTTGCCCGAATTCTTTTTGGTCTATACTAAAATAGTAACAAGTATATAATCTAAACATTTTCAGCGCCTGGCTATCCTATCTTGAGCGGTTTTTTCCATGCATAATATCAAAGAGACGATAAAGGCGACATTCACTCACTGCCTCGCTACCTCGGAGCGCTGGTGAAAGCGAAGATACGGCATTACATGTTAAATTTAATTCTCTGTGACTTGACTACGTGTCGAACCTACATATGTACCACCGCCAATTTTTTCGTTCGTATCGCTGCGGCCTACATTACTGTAGAGTCTTTCAGGCTGTTTTTTTTTTTTTTTTTTTTTTTCAATACCCTGAAAGCTGCGACCAAATATATACCGTCATTTTCATTCTAAAAAATAAAATAAAACATTAGAAAACGTTTATTTATCATTTACTCCATGGCCCCTCAAATTTTAATTCTTGTAACAATATTTTCTCTTCTCAGTGAAATAAATTGGTTTTTGAAAACGATATTGTGAACTTTGACTGAGCCCCACCGAATATACGTAATTAAACTCGTAAAAACACATTCTTGTTGTCAGGGCCCTATAGGCTAGGCAGCGCCTCGCCGTTGAGCGAAGAGATTTTGGTCAGCGCTTAACATCGAAGTCTTTAGCGCTGGTGAGGGGTGATATGAAGTCAGTATGGAGCAGCGCCGGAATAAATGGGCGGGGGATACGGGAGATCCCCGAGAAAACCCGCTGACCAGCGGCATCGTCCGGCATGATTCCCACTTGCAAAGCCTCGCCGTTGAGAAAAAAACATTCATCTTTCGAAAAGTTTTTCCGCCGGGTTACTTCAAAGGGGCGGTTCACCCAAAATTTTACTTGTTTTAATACTTTTTATATTTGTGCGAGATGTGGTTCCATATACATAGTACTCTGTGACTACTTTTTACTGTAAATAAAATCTTTTAGCTTTCATAGTTTTTGTATAATGACATGTACAAAACTAAAGTTGGATAAAACGGTCTTGCGCTAGAAAGAAAAACCAGTCGACTTGCCGAAAGTGAAATAATTCACACTGAAAAACATAGTCACTGGTTACGTCAAGACCTAGGGTTCTAAAATTTCCGAAAAAATTGGCGGAAAAAAAAACAGGAAAAAATCAGTTTTTTTTAATTTTCCGGAAAAATTGGAAAAAATTCTTTAAAATCATTGTGAAACTATACTAAATCTGTGGTGGCTAAATAATGTATAGTAACTCATGTGAGGTCAATAAAATAAGGAGAAAAGCGGAGGATTTGCCTTTATGATTTATTATGAATGTTTACTTGCTAGCAAGGTGTAGGAATGTGGAAAGATATTATAGAATTGGAAGTTTCACAAGAAGAAAACTGCAAATCATATAGTTGATATATATAAAACAACAGCAAAGGTCACCATTTAACTAGTTGATGCAAGCAGCAAGGTAATTAATAATTGTCTTAGTGGGTTAGTTGTGAATTTGAACTACAAATGATTTTTTGCTGTAATCGAAACTGTTTTCCTGACAGAGATTGTAAGTTGGGTATGAATGAGTATGATAACTATTTCTGGTCAGTTCATGTGCATATTGTTTATTTTTTTTGTGCCAAGTTTTATGTTACGTTTACTGGTTATTTAATTTTCGAAGTAGGGTACTATGTGTATTGGCAGATAAGCCAAATGTAAATATATACCATTCAGATTTATAATTAAAAAACTGTATAGTAATTTTTATTGTTTTTTTTTTTTTTTTCAATTTTTTGTAATTTTTCAGCTTGGTTGAAATATCCTATTTTTTCCTTTTTCACATCAAAGGGGGAAAACAATTTTTCCCTGTTTTTACCCAACTTTTCCGTTTTTTTTTCCGAAGCTTCAGAATCCTAGCCAAGACCTGTATGAAAACCACTTTAATTAAATTTTTTATTTTAAAAAGTAAAGAAAAATTTTAATTTAAAATGCAGTAGTTAAAAGAATAGAAATAAGATTCAATGTAGCACTGTTATTCAATGTGAATTATTTCATTTCGGTAATTTATTTTGTTTCCCTTTCTAATATAAAATCATTTTATGAAAATTTAAACTTAAATATGCCATTGTACAAAAACTATGGAGACTAAACAATTTTCATTACAGTAAAAAAAGTGTCACAGTGCATGTCCACATAACAAACCATATCAAAGAAAACATAACAACCGTATAGCTACTGATAAAAAGTCTGTTCAGTGAAGATTGCAGTTATACAGTTTTCTCTATTCTTTTGTTATATTTTGATGTTCTTTCAAAGATCTGAAATCGGGTTTAGGAATGCTGGATTGCTTCGAAACAACATAATATGTGTTCGACGTAAATAACTGTAATTTCGTTTATTTATTAATTTTTTCGCACGTGGGAAACGTGGTGGACGTTGCCGTCTACGGAAGTTTTTCTGGGAACTCCCGTTTTCTTCGCCTTCATTCCGTCGCTGCTCCATCTGTCATATCTTGTTTTATCTCTGTTCCTTCCAGATGGAGGGGAGGAGGTGCCGGTGATGGGATGCCTCTCCATTCCGTATTCATAATGTGGTTGAAACTGTGTAAGGAGATTCCTTGTGGCGAGGCTCTGTCCCTTCACTTTCTTTTCTAGAATTCTATGACTATCGAGTCACTGTCATCGTAAAAACACTGTCATGCTTTTGAGAATTCCGTGGCTTATGTTTTTAATATCGTCATGCGACTTCAGCTCCTTTGTGAATAGTTAGGTCCATTTTAAGATACGGTAAATGATCTTTACGTCTCCTCGACAGCGATGTCATTACACACTGAATAAAAAAAAAAAATGTATAGTTGCAGGTACCATACTTGTGTTAAAATAACAAAACAGTTTGGTTGTTGGTACTACTCTGGACAGTTCCTTCAACAATCTGTTTTGTAGGAGTTACCATCTGGTTTGTGAAAGCAACAAGGCTCTTTGTTTCTTCTACAGAACAGATTGTTGAAGGAACTGTCCAGAGTAGTACCAATAACCAAACTGTTTTGTTGTCCCTGTTTTAACAGAAGTATGGTACCTGCAACTATACTCTTTTTTTCAGTACAGACGGTGACACAACATTCACATAACGACAGGAACTGGGAGAGGAATCAGCCGTGGCCTTTGTTATGGAGCCATCCCAGCCTTCGCCTGGATCGATTTCGGAAAACCATGGACTCTGAAATCAGGATGGCCGGAGCTGGGGATCAAACCCAGGTTCTCCCGAATGCGAGTACGTGTTAAATGTGCCACCTCATTCCATTGGATCTACTCTTTTTGTTATACTGATCCTTTATATCTTGCAATCATATCCGTGCCTCTCTTTAAGCTACGACGGTAATCAACCCAACAAATAAAATACAACAGTGTGCATTTTCATGACGAAGAAATACCGTTCCAGACACGACTATGACAACATTTAGGTAACGGGGTGTGTAATCTACTCTATAAATGCCGACTCAACAGACATCAAACACTACAACGGTCGCTGAAAGTTTCTGTAGAAGAGTTCCTAATGAAGATGTCAGCGATAGAATACATTGTTTTGTTCGACGTGGTCGGTAATTTCTTTCATCTGTATTCGCATAGGAATGGTTTCGAAAATTATAGAAGCATTTTTCTGTTATCAGTCTTTGCTGTTGCCTCACATCCTCCTTTTGAGCCTTGCCGCAAGTCGCTAATTCTTCTGTTGATTCGCAAGGTTTGTTTGCGTCTGCATTCTGTTTGCGTATTATCACGTGTGCCCCATGCGCGTACCCATGTAGACCTTGGCAGAGACACTGGAAAGATAACCGTTAAGAAGGGTAACTTACAGTTTACATGATCGTTGCCCTGCCACTGTCTGTTTGCCGAAACATCCTGTCTCCTAGAAGCGCTTGTCTTTGTCTAAGAGGATGTGATACGCAAGGTGATTTTTGATACATTATATGCAGGGATCTGAAAAGTTGGCGTTATCCTTGCAATCATATCTTGACTTATTTGATGCATCCTGGATGTCGCTGAGCCAATAATAAACCTAAACGCGTGTCAAATCGTGATGTGACCTGTATCAGCGAGCAGCCAATGAGCAGGCACAGTCTGTTGGAGTACAAATACATTCTTGCAGGCGAACCTATGGGTCAGTGAACCCGTGCATTTCTCCTGTATCCAGTTATGTTATACCATTAAAAATAGTCTATGCCAAGATTTTCGTACCTAAGAAGGAACATCTATATTTTTTTACCATTTTCGGTAGCTAGAAAAAGATGATTATAAAAGTAGCGGTAAACCTGAAATGGAAATAATGTTGTAACGGCCGAAGTTCTGCAAGCCGCTCGACGACTTCGACCAACACCGAGCTGGTGTTGCCTGTGGAGGCGTCCACCTAATATGACCCCGTGATAAATGCAACAATTTTGAATTCAGCATCTAAGTAGGGAAGTCTTATCTTGTCTTTCGTGTGTAGGATTACCAGGGACTGGACTTGGTGACAATATTATATTATTTAGTACTTCCCAAACACTGCACACATTTTAAAATTGTAAATTTATCACTTTTTACATGCAATTTTTTTTCGTATAATTTTTAATAATGTTTATCTTCGCAAACACACATAAAAGTTGAGGAAATTTTTTCTTCTGTCCAGTACTTTTAAAGCTGTTAGCAGCTAAATATTAATTTTATGTAGACTCTACGTACAGAACAGTGTTTAGTTTGGACATTACCGCTGATGCTATTTCAGCCCAGTAAAATATCTTTTTATCTTGAAGTTTTTGCATAATTAATCATACAAATGAATACTGTGCTGTTTTCTTAGTAAAATATTACCTCGCCTACACAAAATTAAGAAGATGATTCACAACGATTATAGACAAGTGGTAGCCTACCTAATGAATTTCCAGTATCATTTTGGAGATTTATTAATTTTAAGTAGTAAAAAAGTGCCTTTTTTTCTTTATTTTCCTGTTCCCACTAGTGATATTTTAGATTTTGATAAGTACCTCAGGGCATCTATCCACTGTGGTTGACTGGATTTCTGCACACGAGTTAATTCTAAGTTTGGGTACTTGGTAGATTTCAAAAATAGCAATACTTTGGCTTTGACGAGTTATTATGCAACAGGTGTATGTAATTTTTGAATAGAATGGGAATTCTATAGGAAATAATGTCTGCAAGCTGAACAAACACTATTCGATGCATACATGAGGTAATGAATAATTTGGTGCCGAGCAGCTAGAGAAAGTGTACAGACGTTGCTATCGCTAACTTTTCGGAAATCATGTAGAAATGTTTTTTGCCTTTCATGCTCAAAATTGTCTACATCAAGTGATATTTCATTTGTTAGATAATAAATAGTAATTGACACTATTTATCGCCATACAATAGACCATTTAGACGTTAGTTACAGTTGGTAGATTTAAGTGATAATTAAATACGGAAATTAATAATAGTATTCTAATTTACTTTAAAAAAAATAAGGCATATATCCCTTATGAATCTCGTTTATTAACACTACTATCAGAAATAGAATGAATGCATATAAATAGTGGCAATAGTATTTGATTTCAACATTGTATAGTAAATTTCTGTTAGCAAATTGCACACGTATTTTTAGTTTTTGATTAAGATTGCAGCACATGTTTCAAGAAAATTGCTATCAGAAATGGAAGCACCGTGAGCATTGATTGACGGCATGAGTAAGTAGTCACATGACTGGAAATGTGTGCAGTATAAATGGAAATATGGACAAGAAAATAGAGTGCTAACAGATAAATATGCAATGTGGACGAGAAAGTAGAGACAAAAATAGCGTTGGCAGGAAAATCATTCAATGTGAACAAGAAAGAGATAGGAAAATATACTATGTTGATAGGAAAATAGTGTGAACCAGAATGTAGATAGGAAAATAGATAGTGTGAGTGAAAATGTCGACAGAAAATTGTAGATATTGGTGACTTATTGAATATCGAAATGTAGCATGTGGACAAAAACTACACATTGTGAGCAGTGAGCTGGAAGAGTGTGTAGACCAAGTTAACGAAAGGATGGATACTGTAAGGCGTGAGCTGGAGATAGAAGAATGTTCGTCGAACAAAGAACGGCAAGAATTTTCAGGACAGCTGGATGAAAGATGACCCATATCTAGAGACCGGAAAAATTCGCTAGCTTCCAAGAGTACCTGTGATCTGAAGCAGACAACAGCTGCACATTGGCTGTTCGCTAGTGATGCCACATTATTGGGTTTGCATTTAGTTGCTTCTTTATACTAGTTCAGCACCGTCCAGGATGTGTCATATATGTCAAGATCCAACTGCCGAACAGCCACGAACTTACACCTACAATTCTAGCTTGTGCCCAAAATAAAATGCGAATTTTTCTTGTCCATGCCCATATCCGTTGCACAGGGCCACGGCGGCCGAGTGGTCAGACCACTCGCCTTTCACCAAGGCGATCCGAGTTCTATCCTCAGCGGGGTCAGTCCCCGGATTTTCCAATGTGGGAATCGTGCCGGACGATGTTGCTGGTCGGCAGGTTTTCTCGGGGATCTCCCGTTTCCCCCGTCTCTCATTCCGGTGCTTCTCCGTCGTAGGGCCTCATTTCATGTCAACCTTCGTGGGACGCAGATTGCCTAGTAAAATGTTCACTTGGGTTGCAGTACCCTGGCCCTCGGGTATCCTCCTCATACGATATTATTTTAAAAATATCCATTGTGGATCAAACATCGACGTACGCCGGACAGATAACTAGTGGCAGCGTGGAGGAGACAGAAGTACCAGCCAACATTAGCAGACTCGGCGGTCTTTCAGCATGGACACTTTCCTACCATGGATAGAAAAGGGGTCATAATTAAGTCCGCCTCATGTGATGGCCCTTGAAAAGAGTACCACAATCAGTTTGTGATTGTCGCTGCACTAAATGGATGTTCAGTAGGTCAGTGCGTATACTGCATCGCAGTTGTGCTTTGAAGATCAGCACTCAGCATTCTCCACTCACTGCCAGAACAACATCGTCTCGAGTATTCTGTCTTTGGTGTCGGAATTGGAGCTGACGTTGCATACCATGCCCAACTACGAAGCTGCGACTAGGGGAGCCACAGCAAGAGCTACGGCAGGACATTGTGCGGCTGGAACACCTGTCTCTTGGAAATGTCCAGAAGAGGCAATATATGTCATCGCAGTCGGGTGGCGGGTTCTTCTCGCCGATACTGAAGTGCGCAAGCGATGCGCCTGGCCGCACCACGCAGCATGCAAGACGCCCCTTGCAGTAAACATTGACCAGAGGAAGTATGACGTCAAATTGCATGCCCAACAATCAACGTGGTCTCGAGATTTTTCAGAATACATTCGTGTGGTGTATCGGATGTTCTCGGTTAAAAACCTTATAGCAAGTTTATAGCCAATACTTTCTGTAAGCTTAAAACTGCCGTTTTTTTCCTTTAATTTATAGTAACAGGTGTAGTTTATGTATGTTTTTCTTACATAAGGCGTAAAAAGGAGGCGGTATACTCTTTAAATTTGCGCACACGCACACTGATGCACACAGTCACATGCTATCGCTATATTCATATTTTGTAATTACTAAGGAATCTCATTTTGGATATGATATAATTTCAGATCTGCTACGTGTATTTCCGTAAATCACGTGACATATTGAACACAAGCGTTTCACAGTGCTACGCACATCACAGACGCGTTGTATCGCAGTAACGTTATTCTCAATAGCACAGTCAAATGAGCGACGCCTATCCACAAAGACACATTATTTAATACACGCCTGTATAGCGTATGCTTGTATATTTTCTCTGAGGTGGGGAACTCCAAGCCGCGGCGTCTCTTGTTCAGGCGGGGTATTGCTGCCGAGCGCAGAGCAACGAGGTCGTAGGTCCCCAGCTGTGATCGGCGTGACGTCACGCGGCAGATGATGAAAAATTGACTGCGGCATGCGTGCTGCTCGCGGCCACTGCAGATTAATAGGCCAGAGCTCTCGAGTTCCCCTCTCGTTTCTACTTCTCATCACGACCCCCCGTCTTCATCCTAGCGGGCGCTGACGTGTATGCCTTTGTTTCTTTGCTTTCCTACTATCGCCAGTCACTGCGCTTCCTTGCGTTAGAGTTACTTCTTTGCGTTGTAGGTACTTCCCTGCGTTACAGGTACTTCCCTGCGTCACAGGCACTTCCCTGCGTTACAGGCACT
>PNEQ01055424.1:0-40175 GCA_003012365.1 Medauroidea extradentata
ACAGGAGTAATTGTGTGCATAACTAATTGTGTTGTGAGAGTTCTAGTTGATTACTGTTTTGTGTATTTCGTAGCTTTGTGAGCTATTAAATCCAGTACTTAATTTAACTCTTTTATTTGTAATTATAGACCTCTATCCCAAAGAACTCATGGGAATTGCCCACATATAAAGTTTGTGTTCCTCAAACTTGTAACAATATTTTCGTGAAATACCGGTGCCCTACTAATAACCGTTTGAGTACGCTTGATTGAAAGCAAGTGCCATGCCTGTTTTGCTACTGTATACCTATCTGTTCTGTGTGTGAATCTCGGGTACGCGTAGAAACATAGCTCCTAACTTAATACGTTACTGAACTATGAAACTGCTTGTCGCTAGTCGTACAGGAAGGTTGTGGGTATAGAACGTACGGTGCGGGTCGAAAATGGCGTGACGCGCTATATGTAAATCGCGACGTGGCTTTGGCGAAGTTCCTGTGACCTTGCAGGGGTCACTCGGGGTCGGCTGGAATGTCTACTGCTAACCCTAGGTGTTCGGTTTGCCCACCTTTGCACTCATTAGCAAAATATCTTCAGGTCAATCTTGACTGTAACCGCATATACATTTATGTAATGTGTGCGACAGAGCCACAATTTATACGACTTTTTCAAAAGAACTTTTAGCGAATCATAAACAGACAAGAAAACAAGGACCGATGTTACCGCATCTAATGTGAAACTAACTGGCTACTTTAAATATTAGGCCTGCACAGTAACCAGCTAACAGGGAGATGTGCTGCTCGGTATCAGTGCAAGTCTCCAAATAGTTACAGCCGAGATACAGAAGAGGTTAAAATATGCAGTTTAAACTAACGAAATCTTCCGCTCCCCCTCACACCGCCTCGAAGATCGATTTTAAAGTATGTAAATGTTAAGTCTGGCAGCAAATATTTTTGCGTCGTCAAGATAGTCAAGAACTTCCTCAGTTTCTCTGCTATACCATGGTCTTAGACCGCATTACATTTGCTGTTGACAGCGGCTGAAAATACTATCAAGCGTTCCTTTATATGCTGAGGTTACTAGTCAGTAACTGAAATGTCATCTAAGCATCGCGTCACTTCGTACTGCATTCACTGGCGTGCTGGAGGTCAGGCAGTCAGAGTAAGAGCTGGCGACATAAATATGACGAACCTAACATTTAATTATAATGCTAATGGTTCATGGAGAATATCTATATAGTGTACGAGCGGATTAGAAGAACGTTTTATAAAAAAAGTATAGCTACAAATTATTGTTGACCCTTAAATGAGTTGGGGCACCGCTAATCAAAGTTTGAGTGATGTACGTTATGTTTGAAATTCCAAAAAATAAGATCACATTAAAATACTTTTTGTAAATAATACGCCATTTTCGGTCTTGTTTTGTTACATTCTAGTTCAATTTCTCTAATTATTAGCTACCTATTTTATTTACTTAGTGGTACCACGACGAATTTAAAGCTACGGGTCCCTATTTATGTTATTTTAATATGTTTTATTGTTTAAATCCTGAAAGGAAGCAGATATCGCAGAACCGTTACACAGAAATGTTGGAAATTATTTGTACTATTATGGAGCTTAATTTTTTCCAAACATACGTTTTTATAATTTTGGCTTATTACCGACATTAAGAAAATGCAATTAAAGTCGATGATTAGAAAAAAATTATAGAAACTTATATTTAAAATAAATTGGCCACATAGCATACTTTAAAAAAAATTTAATCGGTGTTGCAATACATGTTATCTTTCATAGTAAATAGGAACCCGTGACTTTAACAGGCAACAATAATTTGGAACTGTTATTTCTTACGTTTTATGAGATCAATTATGTTTCCTAGCTTTTAAAATGTTTAGTAAAAGGGTTATTTTTGTTATGTTTTAAAGTAATATTGTTAAAATTATTGTAAAACTCAAATTAAATAATATTTAACTTATTCTGTTAAAAAAATATTGAAGTATTTGTTGTCAGAGAAAAAAGGCATTCAAATCGGTGATCCATTTTTTATTTACAAAGCCACAGACTTATGTGTCAATCTTTTAACACCTCTCATATTTGATCGAGGGCTAAAAATAAAGTTTCGATTGAAAGAGTAGTGTTAAAATGTAATTCTGTGAGCAGTAATTGCCTCGACATTATTCCTCGTTTACCTTGCTGTAAGCTTGTTATGCGGAGGACTTAATGACCCGTGAACCAATCAGGGGGCTGTCAACACCGCGCTATGTTAGTTTGCTTGAATAATGAACCAAACAACGGGACACCAGCTAATTTAAACACTTCCACGTCTATACAGTCGTACAACTGCAAGCTGCCATCAATAAAGCACGGCAGGGAGGGGAAATTAATCAGTGAGCGGAACATACTGCTCGGAGGAGAGGAAACATGACAGGTACTGCACGTATAGTCGAGGTCAGCAACATCCAGCAGCACATCACATCGCGCTGTAACACGCGAGCCTGATGGACTTACAAGCTACGAAGGTCAAATGTTCCTTGCGTGACCCGTATCTTCGGTTATTCACAAGCTCAGACCGGAAAAATTCGCTGGGCCACTGACCTTTAGGCTAGCCTGCAAGAACATCAGTTTACTGAGCCGCTAATTGGCTGCTCGCTAACGCAGTATCTTCACATAACTGAATATGCATTTAATGATTGGCTCAGCGTCTTCCATGAGGTGTCAATCAAATCAAAGCCCAGTAACGGAAGTGATACGAACTGACAGTAGTTTGAGTTCTCGGTTGTACCTACAAGAAAACGCTACATTTTCAGGTCTTTAGTAATAGCCTAATAGGTAGACCAGTGGCATGTGGTGAGCAGTTGCAAGGTAAGCTGGTGTTTGCTCAGTACTGTACAATCTCGGTGTACGCAGTAGTAACCGGTAACAGGCGTATATCTGGGTCTAACAGTTTAATGCGGCCACTCGATAGTTGGCTACAAGGTACCCATTATTACAAATGATGGTTTATCGCGGGAAAACTTGACTGTTTGCTGGGTTTCAACGCACTGTCAGCTTACCAGAAGATGACTGGCTTTAGCTGTTGCCCTATTTGACTGAGCCAATAATAATCCCTATATTGTAAAATTGTAATGCCTTTTATTGGTCGTCACACAGCTACGTACTGGCAGACGTACATCAAACAATATGTTGCAAGAAACTGCAGTGTTTTCAAGGTTATGTCGGCACAAAACATTTTCGCCGTATACCGTCATCTCTACACATTATACAAGTGGTACGACATCTGCTATACAAGTACGTCTGAGAGGCTGAGTGTACACTGGGAAGTAAACATGCACAATATTGAGAACAAGTTCAGCTTACCTTGTAACACAGTCGCCACACGCCAGCCACTGGAGTAGGCGCACTGATTTTTGCTGAAAATAAATTTGCACCAATTTGTTTCAATGCCTTTTGTACACTTCTGCAGCTCTGCTTCGTGGTCGATGATTGGATGTTTCTGCCGCTCGGCGTCTAGAGATTCTACCCGCCAATCACTGACGTGTGTTGTCTCAGTAACATTGTTCTGACTGGCACAGTCAAATGAGCGACACCTCTTTACGGAAGCTTGCTGTCCAAAACGAACAAGTTGGTGAAAAACTCTTCTGGAAAAAATATTAGTGGCTTTAGCTATGCAATATCCAGCAAACTGCTCGTGGTGTTTACGTATAAGCATACTGGTATTCATTGTTATAACTACACTCTGTTTCATATAAGTTTGGTAAAAATTTAACAGCTATTTATGGGCAGTAATTATTTTTATTGTGTGGTTTGTGGCGCAATGCAAGACATTTATAGTTATAAAATTAGCCGGAAATTTCCATTTCATCATTTCTATTGCGAAGTTTGACTTGTATTGTTCCACAAATTACAAAATGTTAACAATTATTACCCACAAGTAGCTGTAAAATTTTACCAAACTTATATTACACGGAGTATATATACTTTACCGACCGTTAATAGTTTTGTTCTATGTGCACCTCAGTTGATTATAGACATAATATTTATGTCTGAAAGTACTCGAGTGATGATGTACTGTTGTGTCAGAGTATCTGATGGCATTTAGCATAAGCGATACTTGCTTACATGATGTCTATCTCTTACCATACAACAACTCCAAATGGCAGGGTATCACAGCAACAAGGCCTAATGTATAATGTAGAGGCTTGTTGCTGGGATGAAAGCCGGTAGATATGTATCAGTAAGGGCCACAAGTGTGCGGCGGCATTGCGAGTGATCGCCCTAAAGTACACGTCCAGTGCTGATTTACGTCCGAGGCAACTCTCCCCTTCGCCCTACGCGCCGTCGACAAACACGAATGACGCATGTTCGTAGCCTCAAGGTGGCCTCGTTTCAATCTGCAGGACACTTGTGAATGAGGTTCACGGTTAGATACATACGCAGCCTAGCAAGCAAACAGTCACATTTTGAAAGAGGAAGCATTATTAAAATGAATCAATTCTGAAATAATCAATTTTGAATATATATCGTTCAAACAAAAAATGTTCTATACTCTATCCATTCCAAGATTGCAGCAGAAATAAACACTGTCACAGACGAGCTCTCGATCATTGGTTGGCTGGCTAGTTAACAGTGTCGTTGCGACAGGAAATAGGTCCTACGATAAATGTCTGTGTTTTAGTTCGGAATAGACAATTGTATCGTTTAGTTGCGTTTTTTAATTCTCTGTAATATAATATCACTCTGTGCGCATGAAGTACTATACGTGCATGGGATGGATTAACAACGACTTACGCGATGACAAAACATATTTTAAATATTTTTGCTTATAATTTTTTGTAAAGCGTATAAATCACAATTTATGTTTGTTTAGTATCGATACATTGAGTCCAAGAAGTAGGATCAAGGGATATATATATATATATATATATATATATATATATATATATATATATATATATATATATAGTCACCATATAATACAGACACAAGAACTTATACTTATTAGCGAATATACGTCACGAAAGAGGCAGTAACCAACACACAGTTAATCAGTACAGGATAAACCGAACATATTCCTTAATATCGTGGTAAACCACTTTGCAGGATTCACATATTTCTGAAGGATCTGAACACTGAATTCACTAGGTTACCAACACAGAGCAGGTATGTGTAAGTGTGACCAATGTATGAAATTATATCAACATTATAGTGTTTAACATGTTTGTGGAAGTTCGAAGACTTAGCATCACGAAGTACGGTAGGTTTAGGCTAAAAGTAATAATATAACCATACATGAACTGCACACATAGACCAACACATCACTACTAGAGATCATTCATGACCCTACATCGGATTAATTAGTTCTAACCTATCAGAAGTAGGCCTGTCCTAGTAGAAATAACTTACATGGTAGAAAATGTATACATGATTATGAGATAAATTCTTACATACTCAAATTTTACTGAAACGCTTTGAACTACGCATATTTGGAGTCCAAACTGAATTAATGAGTTTTAGTACAGCAAAATAATTGGACCTTGAATATATACTTGCTGTTTGTGTTTCATATATTCCTCAGCACGGTACAAATAGTGAGTTTTTAAATAAATGTTGGTAGTTAGGGCTTAACATCTCGTCATCAGCGAGGTCGTTAGAGACGGAACGCAATTGTTCGGACATACAAGAAACACAGGACGAAACGGCAGCAGTCTTTAGTTAGAAACGATTCCGGTATTCGCTTGGAGTGAATTCGGGAACAGTTGAAAACTGAAATAAGGATTCAGAGTCGGGAATTGAACCCGTATCCTCCTGAGTGCGAGTCCAACGTGTTACCAACAGCGCCGCCTCATTGAGTCATATCACCGTGGAGTCTGACATGCAGGTTATGAAAACTTCCCCCTCCCTGTGTCTCCTGTGGCAGTAGTTCAGTACTAGTGTATCGCAGGGACACAGAATATTCAGGAATACAGAAGTGAAACAGCTGGGGAGGACGGCAGACTCAGTCACTAGGGCCCGGTAGTTTTTGGTGAAAATATTTTTGCCCCTCTTTGTTTTAGTGTCTTACGTGCACACCTGCAGCTCAACTCCATGGCTATCGGCAGAGTGTTTTTGTGTAGAATCGTTATTCACTTGACTGTGCCAATCATAACACGGACAGCTGCCACACAACACGCCTGTGATTTGCGGGTTTAACCTCCACACGCTGGGTGTTACGGCATCCAATCACTGACCACAAAGCTGAGATGCAGGTGCGCACGTAAGGCACTGAAATAAAGTGCTGCAAAAATATTTTCGCGAAAACTACCGGGCCCTATCAATCACACATCCAGCAGAATGTCTTCTCTGGCCAGCAACATAGCGGATGCGTGTACCGCCAATTAGCGTAAGGCGATGAGAATAGGAAACGTGGCGTAACATGCAGGAGCCAACCAGACACGGGGCTTGTATCAGAGACTCCGGCAAACAATAAGCGAAGAAGTTGGCCCGTATCAAATGAGCCACTGCGTCATTTTACTTCTACATTACTAGTCATAAGTAATTCAGGATGAAGTGAGCATTAAAAATGTAATCTTTGAAAAATATCTCTAGCCTTTACTGCATATAATAGATTCATAAACTGTAGTCCCCTCGCTGCTTGTATGGTTGACAACAATATTGAAGCAAAATGTACCGAAATCGACATTGTTGTATTTTATATAATTAGTGAACTTTTTAATCAAACTATGAATGTTCCTAATGACTGCACGATTTATTTTACCCGTGTAAACATCATGTGACGTGTACAAAGAGATTAGACGCTTCTCGTCGTTAACCGTTACGCGCGGAAATATACGAATTGGCTGAAAATATGACTATAGCAGGGCTTTTATGAGTGCGCAGTTTATTCGGAACCGCCTAAGACTAGAGGTACCCTACTTGTCGTGGTTGGTGAACGTACAGTACATACCGGATATTTCATCACGGCCACTTTCATTTCCCGCGTGTCCCCAGTCAACTTGTGTCATCGTCGTGACAAACAAGCTCGCTCTGCCGGAACCATAGCCCAGTTATAAAGAGACACCAACATTTCTGCACCGCTGCCCTTCCAGGGCGTGCGCTCTGAGGCCGATTCAGTGGATTATCAACGTTATATTACACGCACGAAAAACTCCACCACTTGACGGAGCGACATTTATGACCTTACAAAGTCTCGGTTAAGAAACCTTTTATTGAAAATCTCTAATAAACAGACCTCAAACTTTCGCAGACACTATCAGTTAAATTTTGGCACTTGTATTTGAGTCGTGTTATGCATTTGTTTTACTTAACAAAATGTCTCTAATAATTGAAATATGTAAGTATTCCGTATTTTGACAGTTCACTTCTGAGAAGTATCTGTTCACAGACTTGCAGAGACGGTGCTTTTCCAGGAAGCCAGGTAGGTTTAAACTCCAAACAATGAAACTGTCGGACACATTTTTTCAGAAGAGAAATGTCAAAATACGGAAGAGTTACATGAGACAGACTATATGTAAGGTATTATCGCCTCGCCACGCAAGTCCTTCAGCTGTTGTGTAGTGTTTGACTATTATCCTTTATCTTTTGGGACTTTAAGCTGTGACCACATTATTTTATTAGTGGCCAGCGTAGTTCAAAGTCTAACGCTTGTTTCTACAGTTGTGTTTTTCGAATCTAGTTATTATTTTTCCAGTTACGGCAGTCTGGAGAAGCCATTTTTGGTCATTTTCAACGGCCTGAAAATGATGTTTCTAATAAACGTGCCGAATTTGTAGAACTATAGCAACGTTGCCCGAAGTATGTGTTCTTTTCGTAGAGTTACAAATATAATGTGCGTTAAATAGTTCCCTCAAAAGAAGAATAGTCGTAACAGGCTGCGGCGAATTTGAGGCGCAGGTAGGCAGGCCCCTTAATGCCTTATGTAGCACTTCTATTGCTCTGCTTCGTGGTGAGTGATTGTATGTTTATAAATCTCAGCGTCTAGGGATTCTACCAGCTGATCAAAGACGTGTGTTGTCTCAGCAACATTATTCTGACTGGCATAGTCAAATGACCGACGTATCTGCTCAAGTTCTTGCTAGTAACCATGAAGCAGAGTTGCGGATGTGTACCGACGAAACTAATACAAATTGTTGCAAAATGCTTCTCGCCAAGAACCAGTTACTCTAGTAATCTCCCTAATGCTAAACACGAGCACAGTCCTCAGATATAACTGCGCTCTTCATGCAGCTAGCTAACAGCAGTGGGTTGTCCTGTCACGGTACGCGCACATCAATGGCAAACACCAACACACACATCCTCACAGGCCCACACTGGATCAAGGTCGCCATCTTGTTCACACCTCCGGTGATTGTGGTCTGCGAGGCCACACCGCACCACACTTCCTACACTGCCAACCCTCACTTGCCATCAGTCTCCTGTATGCATACATTGGCTAGGCGTGGCGCCTATGTCGTAAGCTCTTCTTCGTCTGCACGAGTCTCTAGTCACGGATCTTGTTTCTGATTGGCTGCTGCGTGCTGTACAATATCCCGCCTGCCTAGCATTGACCGCGGAAGGTATTATTGTAAAGGAAGCGGGGCAGGATCGTTGACAGAAATCTACTCCCGTGTTTTTTTCCTATAACGACTTATTAAAGCGGGGGTCCGGATTTTAGTGAAATTGGTGCTATATAAGTGGTTTTCAAGTCTAAATATTGAATATGTAGCTGGCAGTAATTGTAATATTTTTTAAATATTGAAACTTAGAATGGGTACAAAAGCCTATACTGTCCCTCCCATCATCTGTTCTAGGGGATGCACAGTGTTCCCCTGTCCTCCTCCCCCTCTCCACAACCACTGTTGACCAGGACTCCGCGCGGCGTAGAGCAGAGTGGTGTCTGATGAGGACTAGTAGCGCCCAGAAAACGTTGCGAGCAAATATACCGATACCAAGTCCTCCTCTTATTTTTAATGATTATTTTATATCAGCTGAAAGTAAATTGTCTTTGTACGAACGTCTATCTTTAACGTCACACCATGAAGTGATGGTGTGACCACAGAATGTCTCGTAGAGGCGAGTTATCGGCACGCTGGAAGACTCCACGCCACTACAGTACTTGTACCTAGATGCTAGGGTGAGGTGTAATGCGCTTGTCTAGGTCTTGTTTAGCAATTCCGTACATGTAGGCCTTGCACGAGCTAAATACGTCCACCCGAGAGACAACTACTGAGATTATCCTAGAAGTTGAAGGAAGATCTGATGAAGAGGTCGGTAATAATCTCCCAATACAGTGCCCAGACATATACCGACCATGGTAGATTCAAGGCAATAGTTGTACGGTCTCCGGCTTGCGCAATCTCCAGTGTGTGGTCAAGACGACACACTGTAAACATGTTTCGTATCACTGTCTAAGAACGCAAAACCGAGACATTGGTTTCAAAAGTTAGTTGCCAGGGAATTCTATTACTGCAACTGTAGGTCGTTATTAGTGACTAAGCTAGCTATAAGATATGGAATGAGTCTGCCACTAAATTATGTAAGCACTTAGAAATATGTGATGGTTGGGAAGAGAGAAAGTTTCCGACTAAGAGATCCGGGTAAAGGCTGAATGAAGAGTTGTCGGAATATTAGCAATTGGTTGAGATGTGCAAAATTTGCGGTATTATTACAGACCCTGAAATTTCCCGGATTAATTTGAGAATACGTTAGATTTCAAACTTATGTACACGTTCATTATTTTCCCGATTGGGTCGCTGTTACTGAAACTCCTTCTTGAGGTTTGTGAACCAATTGCAGACCTGCATGAGAACACTCACAGACTCCCGCGCTACCTTGTCACATGTACAACTGTCCACTCACTGTAGCAACATACAATATACAAGTATCTGAGGACATAGTAGATACAGGACTGTGCATTCCAGCCGGCTGGTCGTTGAACACTCGAAATGTCCGGGTCTCTAATTATGACAGGATTGATTTCACTGCTTCGTACAAATATGAGTGCGAGCTGTGAGTTCATTGGTTGCTGACCGTTGTGTGATGTCAGTATGCACGAGACGGTTTACAGGAGATTGGTCACATTGGCGTGGAACTTCGAATTATATTCTAGAAGCGTTCTCTGCTGCTGGCATGAAACATAAGGCCAAACTGAACTACCGTACAACTTGCAGTCTAGTCTGCTGTCAAAAATAATGCGAAATCTGAGGGACAGGTTTAAGTGTATCTTAATAGAAAATAGTTTGATACATGAATGTACTCCCGCTCATACCGGATAAACTCCAACAAATGGAAACAGCTGAGTCGGGTAGACTAGTACGAACGAGCAAATTGTCTAACGTTCGTAGTAATCCCAGTAATAGCAGTAGCAATGTACACGGGGCGATGCTATATTAGGGCAAAGTTAATTCTACTACAGGTTAGAAAGAAAAATACGTTTGCTTGTGGAGAGGTTGGCACAGCGATAATTTCTGCCACTAGTTTCACTCCAATCGCTAATGAACCAGATAAATACGAAGCCGTAGTAAAATAACATTTAAATAATCTTGGTAATGATAAAAGTCATTTAATTTCATTTTAAAGTGAAAATAAACCGATTTCGCGTTTTAAATTATCAACTTAATGTAACTTAAAATTCAGGAAAGCTCTGTGATTGGTCAGTTTGGTGCATGAGCGATACCAGCGCTCAAGCGGCAGAAATTGTCCCTGTGGCAAACGTATACCACTCGTATTTCTAACCTGTAGTATGATTGGCCTTACGTAGGGTATCGTGCCCGATGAAACCTATCTACTTCCCTGGTATTGTAACTATAGCTACGGACACCTGATATTTGCGAGATCTTGCACATTGTCTTACGTACAACTCATCAGTTCTACTTGTAGTTGTTAGCAGCGTGTCTTCGTGTGGAGGCGTCACTCGTTTGACTGTGCCAATAAGAACAAGGTTACTGGGACAACACACGTCTGTGATCAGCTGGTAGAACCCAAGACGCTGAGAGTTAACAACATCTAACCATTGACCACGAAGCAGAGCTGCAGACGAGCACGTCACAGCATTGAAACGAGTTGAGGGAAGATGTTCGGGATGCTTGGTAATCATAGGTACAAACGAGAGAGGTGTGGCGAGGACAATGAAACAAGCAAATAAAGCTGATAATAGACATAGGTACGAAAAGAGACGGTTTTCGGACTTGGCAATGTTGCAACTGTTTTTTTTTGTGGGGATATTTAAAAGCTGTGGTGTATTCCAGCCCTGTTGCTAGTGTCCACGAACTACAGGAATGCACTGTTAATAGTTGCTACTGTATCCGGAACACACCTGGAATTTTTGAACGTGTACGGGCATCGATGCGAAGACGTGCTGAAGCCTGCCTTCATATGAACGGTGCCCATTGCGAACATTTGTAATCTCTTTATCCACATGTGCAGCATTTTGACGTTTTGATCCTCGGGAACAAGTAATATGTCGTATTAGTTTCCGGAACTATGTTTATTATTATTATTTGCTCGTTTCATCGTCCTCAACACACCCCTTTCGTTTGTATTTATAATTAACAAATATCCTGTATATTTGAGTGAAAGTCAGGGTCCCTAACTACCTCCGTTAATCCGGAGGTTGTAGGACAGTACTATTTGTTTAAATATACCATTTTTGCACGTATCTGAATCACTATGTTATTTATTATTATATGTTCGCGTTCCTACAGTACAACAAGAACTGGTCGAATTTGACTTAACCAGTAAACACTCAGTACTAGGATGGTTTCTGGTCTGTTTCGCGCAAGAATACTAGTTTCTGGCTGTTATGCGAGGTACTTCACGAGCAATGGAAGTCATCGAACTAAGTATATCAAGATCAGAAGTCCCAGCCACAAATGTCAGACAAGAGGAGGTTAAAGATGTTTCCATGGAAACAGCTGTGTTTCCTTCTGCTACAGCTGCTTCATGCACACAAAAACACTAAACTGAGTTTCAAATGACCGAGAAAAAAATTGCAACGTATTTATTACCGAAAAATAACCTTCTAAGCACGTCAGCCTTCAAAACGGTCAAAATGAAAGTGTTCAACTTAAAACGAGGTGACTTATAGGTAGAGATGATGGTTTATCGCGGGAAAAGTTGACTGTTTGATGGACTTCAATACACGTCCAGCTTACCAGAAGATTACTGGCTTTAGCTTGTACGTGGAGCTGTTGCCCTATTTGACTGAGCCAATAAGAATCCCGATATTGTAGTATTGGATGCCTGGTATTGGTCTGCAGACAGCTACGTTGTGTCAGTGTTTTCAAGGCTATCTTGGCACAAAACATTTTCGCGATATACCATCATTTGTACTTATAGGTAGGACCCGGTAGTTTTCGCGAAAAGATTTTTGCATCACTTTGTTTCAGTGTCTTACGTGCGCACCTGCATCTCTTCTATGTGGTCAGTGATTGGATGCCCTAACGTACAACGTCTGGAGGTTAAACCTGCAAATCACAGACGTGTTGTGTCACAGTTATCCATGTACTGATTGGCACAGTCAAATGAATAATAACTCTGCATAAAACACTCTGCCAATAATCATGAAGCTGAGCTGCAGGTGTGCACGTAAGACACTGAAACAAAGTGGGGCAAAAATCTTTTCGCGAAAACTGCCGGACCCCACTTATAGGGTACTTCTAAAATTTTTCTCACCTTTGCCAGCCCAGGATGCAAAAAATTCGCTTACGGTAGATTCCAAATAATTAAAGTACACATGCCATTATTCAACTTTACCTGCATGTGACGACATAGGAAATGAAAATTTTTTAAAGTGTCCCAAAGTACCGCGTGTTACGGTACGGGAGTTACACTGTTATTTCGTGTGGCAGAGTGGAACAGTTAGGACTAGAAAGAGAGAGAGAGAGGGAGAGTTGTGACTGCGGTAGTAGTCATTGGGCTAGTACAGAGAAATACAGCTTAATGTCGTGACGTAGTGTGAATAGTAAAGTGGTCTTCAGGCCCCGGGTTTAGGTGACTGGCGCCCTGATACAAGGCAAAATTAATCCCCCCTCCTTTTTTTCCCCAACATGTGATATTCTTTACGTTTTACTATGTTTGTTAGGCTCATTTTGCAGGTTGGCTGTATGTTGCCGAAATCTGTTGGTTAGTAGATTCACTATAGTTCGCTAATTCCTACATCTTGTCTTTAAAAGACTGCTATTTGTATTAAGCAAAAAGCATGAAAACAAATTCGTGTGCATAAAATAAATAATATTACAAAGTTTGCAATTTTGTGTTAAGAGGACTGAGTACATAGCCGTTGTACAGTGTTGTGGCGTGTCACGCGAAAACGTTTTTACGCGAAACCACTGAACTTATTCTTTTTGTTTTTATCTATGAAAAGAACACCCACTTGAAACTACAGAAGGCACGTTATGAAAATTCAGTATGCTTGTAAGAAACATGATTTTTGGGCCTCTGAAAAATGGCTAAAACGGCCTTTTTTAGGCTGCTGTAACTCTGAAAATACGACCTGAATCTGTAAATTGCAACATAAGGTGCGTGCATTGGAGTTGACTTCATACTATGTGAACAAGAAATTATACGTCACCGCTTGAAGTCCCGTAGGAAAAGAGTTCTATGACAACACTGCACGTCAGTTGAGCGCTGCGAATAGAGACCACGTGCCTATCGTCGAGACTGGTGCTCTGGCTCTTATCACTCCGCTGTTACCGCGCGTCAAACTCGGAGATCTGAAACCGGTACACACAACTTTTAAGGGGGATTGATCCCTGTCAAATCGGTTTTACGGTTTTTCTTATAAATCAGGGAAAAGACACACTGTTTTACTGTTTCCACGCTGTCAAGGCATAGTTTATTGTTTCATTCACTTTTTGGAATCCATATGACATTGTTTCTGTTAATGTCGTGGCCTGTGTAGTCGCTCCCGTAAAGAAAGCAATTTTTCCTTTTCAGCTGTTTCCCGTTGCAAAATAATGAATATATTATGGTTCCAGCAATTACAGAAAATCTATTAAGTTCGTATCTATGCCTTGTCGTGACAAAAATTTTGATACATCGACTGTAACATAAGTTATCGAGAAGAAACAGATAAATCCAATGTGGTAGGGATCAATACCACTTCAGTTAATGTTTTTATTGAAAGTAAGAAAACAATTATCTTGTAGCGAGTTACGGCCCTCGCCCACCCCCTCCTAGCTGTCTCCCAGTCTGCCCAGTGTTCTGACATAGGACCTTGTTCTCGTGCTCTGATGTTGGCGAGTGTTGATGTTAGTGGTCACGTGACCAGACACTAGTGCGACAGTCACGCTTGTCCGACTGCTCAGTGGCGCATGCGCGGTACAGTGTCGCCAACTGTAGCACAGTGAACAGAGCTGGAGTAGTCGTGTGGCCGCTCATATCAGCGGTGTATGAAGCTACGCTGGAATGTAAGAGCAAAGGAAATTCGAAAACCACGAGAAAGCTAACCAGTCAGGTCTCCAACGTGCGAAAATTCAGGAGTGACTTTACCGGTATTTGCTCCTGGATCGTTGTGGTAGGAGGCGAGCGGTCTAACCACTGTACAGCCTCAGTCCTCAGTCTCTTTGAAAACAGCAGTGGAATATTGAGTGGTGGGAACTTTACGTAAAGCCGTACAGTCGGTATGATTGACTGTTGTATAGAATGTTTATGATTGCTCAGTTCTGTACACACCAGGTTTATGCTTAGGGAACTATAGGGCGTTCACGATAACGTGAGCACTGCATAAAGTATTCTTTTAGCAGTTTTGCATTTAACTCTTTTTAATATGAAAACGTCCATGATACTAAAAACCAGTGTAATCGTTTCAGCCATACCTAGGGCCCGGTAGTTTTCGCGAAAATATTTTTGCAGCACTTTGTTTCAGTGCCTTACGTGCGCACCTGCAGCTCTGCTATGTGGTCAGTGATTGGATGCCTCAACATACAACGTCTAGAGGTTAAACCCGCAAATCACAGACGTGTTGTGTCACAGTTATCGGTGCACTGATTGGCACAGTCAAATGAATAATAACTCTGCACAAAAACACTCTGCCACTAATCATGAAGCTGAGATGCAGGTGTGCACGTAAGACACTGAAACAAAGTGGGGCAAACATCTTTTCGCTAAAACTACCGGGTCCTAGCCATAGCCATCTTTAGTAGAAGGCCGCGGCCTGAGATCTGGCAACCCTGCCAGGAAGGGTCATTTTAACACTTCTCTTAGCTCTCCAAAGGCAATGGCTGTACCTGATTCGTTATTCTGTCTTACATAACAGCGAATCAGAGGAAGCCACTGTCTTTGGCAAGACAAAAGAAGTGTTAAAATGACCCTTCCTGGCAGTGTTGCCAGATCTAGGGCCGCGGCCTTCTACTGAAGATGGCTGTGTTTCAGCACTCTCAAAAGTTAACATCTATTGACGCAATAAAACAATTTTTAATTAATTATATATCTACTGAGTGCTCAGTTTATAGTGAGCCACTTGTTTTTAGCAAAGATAATTCTTGCGCCAACTTGTTTCAATGTCTTCCTGGCATATCTGCAGCTGTGCTTCTTGGTTATTGGCAGCGTGTCTCTGTGCAGAGGCGTAGCTCGTTTGACTGAGCCAATGAGAACCAAGTTACTGCGACACCACACATCCCAAGACACAACTACACATGAACCATCATAGCTTTGGTTTTCCGTGGTTTCCTCTGGGCTAATGCTGGGATGGGTCCTTAAAGTACATCCCTAGAGGCTGCGTGTGTGTGTGTGTGTGTGTGTGTGTGTGTGAGGCAGGAGCGATAAGGCTGTTACGAACCGCAAGCCACTCAGATGGCGTGCAGTGCTTCACTAGTATCCTTTCTCCTATGGGACTTTAAGCGGGGACCACATTATTTTATTCATGTGCCGGGTAGTTCAAAGTCTAACGCTTGTTTTTATAGTTACATTTTTTGGATCCGTTTGTTAATTTTCCAGATATGACAGTCTGAAAAAGGCAATTTTGGCCGTTTTGAGTGGCCATAAAATAATGTATTTAATAAACGTGACGAATTTTGAAAACTATAGCGACATATTTTGTAGCGTGTGTGTTTTTCGTAGATATACAGATATAATGCGCGTTAAATAGTTTCGTCAAAAAGATTCTAGTCGTAACTCGCTACAACGCATTTGGAGAACAGTTAAGGAGGCCCCTTAACATAGGTTATGGCCGGCATAAGTTTTTGTCCTTTAGTTAAAGTTTAGTGTTACCATCTCTAATGACATAGCTATCGACAAGACGTAAAGCGTAATCAAATTTATATATATATATATATATATATATATATATATATATATATATATATATATATATATATATATATATATACATACATACATATATATAAAGTAGATATGTCGTAAGTAGAGACCCGGAAATTTCGCGAATTCATTTGGGAGGTTAGATTTCAAACTCCTGTGCATGTTAATTACTTTCGCGACGGGTCACTGTTATGAAACTCTTCCTTGAGGACTGTGGACCAATAGTAGACAAGCACGGAAACACTCACGTACTTCCGTGCTACCTTGTCAATGTACAACTATATGAGAATATAGTAGATACAGGACTGTGCAGTCTAGCCGGCTCGAAGTTTAACCCGCGACATCTCCGAGTTTCTTGTAGTAAGTGATGTCATAACTAAAAGTTACAAGTATTTCACATATTCGTCTGGCACTAGCCTAGAATTCTCAGTCCTATACACCCGTTGCACTGGCCAAAGTCGAATATACATTAACTTCTTACTGTACAAGCGGGTAGTGGGATTTATTTCCTTACCTTATGCTGGCTTGCAGTCATCAAAGTGTGTCAGAACAGGTGTCTTCCAATCACAAATAACAGCGAAGTATACGTTCTTGAAGTTCAACCTGGTCTATAACCAATACGCGAAAAACTCGTCCTATACACATGTATGCATAAAATATTGTTAACGACACCACCTAGCCTTAGGCCAACCAGCGCCCGACCCCCATAGGCGTGGGGAGAGATCACACTCTACCAGCAGTGGACTTTCCCTACCAGACAGTTGGGACCGCCACAACCCCTAGTGGAGCTCTGAACTGCGCCTCCGACCATCTAACAAAGGAATAGCACGTAGAGAGAGCTCGAGGACACCTATCTCGGGATCTCGCCCTCTACACCGCTTACACTCGCCAGTCCAGTGCTCCCTGCCACTTATGCAGCCAACTCTTCGACTTGTCACAGAGAAGGTTTCCTCTCCAGGTCTGCCTAGCATATAGGCAACCACCACCACTACGTGTCCAACCCAGACCAGACACGAGAGAAAACCTCACCATGTGGATACCTGGTCGCTCGTAGTACTAGCACTCGTGGGTTTCACAGCCTGACCGCCAGAGTACTAATGGGTGTGCAGGGTGCACCTTGCTAACTGATACACCCACCAACGGCGGATTTAGAAACATACTTTGGGAGGGATGGAGCTTATGTGGTTTTATGAATTGTAAAAAATACCAGCGATCCCAAAAGTGTGATTGTTTACTGTTACAGAACATATACATACAAGTATAACACATTAAATATACTTAGATCATCATAGAATAAAACTCCAGTTCCTTTAGGGAACTGGACACACTTTGGATACATAATGTAGAACACGACTTGGTGGGGGGAACCTTCAACCCGGAAGCCCCCCTCCCTTAAATCCGCCCCTGACATCCTCCCCGAAAGGGGGGTAGGAGAAGGCCTCTGCGACCAGAAGGTTCGTCCCCAAACCTATGTTCTCCTGACCATCGTCAGGTTCGTCCATACCACCATCCGAGTCTCGTCACTCCAATGGTCTGAGTCCTTTGTAGTCTCACTCTTCTAGTGGTTTCTCCTTGTTGTCTTATATGGGAAAATCTATCAAGGCAGATACACCTTTCCGAGACCCGAGGAGGCCGGGATGCATAATGCCCGCACACCAGAGCTGTCATTGATTCGAAGCTCCAGTGGCGCCACGAAGAGGCTGCAGGTTGACTTGGAAGAGAGGGGTTATATTGCTGAGGGGTCACGAAAGTGTACAGCTAGTACCAGAGGCTTGAGTTATCCAGCCCAGTATATCAGCTACCAATCTCACAAGCCCTGGAGCAAAGTCATTGTCCCTGATGGAGTGACTCGCAGTTACCTCCCTCAGATACAGGAGCTTGGCACAGCTCCGACACCTCAAACGGGAGAATGCTGATCAACTGCTCTAGAGGCAAAATACCCAGGCATGCGCCACTACAGTCAGAAGTGTCAAATACCTAGTAGTAGTAGTAGTAGCAGTTGGTAGCGAGTGACTACACTGAGGTGTGGCGCTGACAATGACTGGACAGGAAGCAGGCGTCGCGACGCCCAGGCAAGCACAGCTCCTCGTCACGATATCTGACCTGACCACGTCTGTTTACCTCTCCTCTGCCTCGCCAACATTGCCACTGGATCTTCGCCAATAACAACGAAGTCCTCTCAAGTTCTCACTATTTTAACTTGCTGTTGTAAGAGTGTTCAGGCGGGGAAAAACTACAATTTTGTATTTGTGTAAAATAGTGTTAGTTTAATAAACATTATTTGGAAGTACGTTTCCCTCTTACAAAAAAGAATTACCTCAGCCAGTTTTCCCATAATGGCACTTCAAAGTCAAAATTTGCGTATTATTACTTCATACAAAACTTGAAAATCAATATACATAGTAAAATTGAAAAGGCACATCTAAACTATATGTCACGGTCTACGACTTGATTCATATAAAAACCCATTACAAAAAAAAGTTTTGTTTTTAAAAAAACTAAAAAAATTACTTATTTTTTGTTACTTTTAGCATTTTTTTTAACGTAAGAGGAAATTGAACCATCAAGTAACGTTTAGAAAAAATAACCCTGTTTTATATACATATAAAATTATGTTTTTCCCTACTTGAACGCCCTTAAGTAACTGCTGAAAAGTACACACACGGCTTCCGTAGGCGAACTCTGCTGTTGAGGGAACGGGAAAGAATTGAAGAGGAGTCATGAAGGAATCGACCAGGGCCTATGATAAGGAACCATCCCTGAATTCGCCTGTAAATTTTTTCACCCAGTAGCGGAGCATGGTCGTACTATGCGAGGAAAGTGGTATTAGATCCGACTACAACCTTTCATAACGAACGCAGTGTTAACCAGCCTGAAGAACACGAGAATTGCTGTGACCGATGTCGTGTTATACTTATTAGACGTGAAGTGTCTCAGTATCCTTGTTCTAATACCACAGCCAAATTAGAAAAGTCTCTGCACAAAGATAAGTAACCAATAACAATCAACTGGAACCCTAAAATTTCGCGGGTTCAAATAAGAATAGGTTTTCGAACTCCTCTACATGTGAGTTACGTTTGTGAATGGTCCACTTTATGAAACGCGTTGTTAAACACTTTTACAGGAACAGCAACCTGGCATTAAAACACTCATGGACCCTAATTACATAAACAATGGGGATATTACCTAATTTTATAGTATTTTTATTTAAAATTACGTTTAATTAAATGAATATCGGTACCACGCATTCTTTATTTGCGTCCGTGTAACTTGATAAAAACGTAAATATGAAGATCGTACATTTTAGCTCAGTAAAACGAGTACCGCCATGTTGATCATGTTGATGTCCCTGTGACGTCATTGAACTTGTTATTGCATGTATCTTTACGCAAATTCTACAACAACTTACGTTCAGTTCCTGAATTTGCTTTAGATCCAGTTGTTTGTGTGGTAAGAACGGGTATGCCTGAAACTTCGAAGAGTATACTACTGTAGCTCCTTTGTGCAGCAATACAATTAAATTAACTGCAAATAAAATATTCAACACAACACCGTCTCACAATACTAAATGGCCTCTGCGTGATTTCTACTACAAAATGAGACCTGAAAATCTGCTATTAGCGTAGAAAGTACATTTTATGTATTCAATTATTATTTCAATGTGTTTTGTTAAGTATGAAATAGTTAGTATAAAAACTAAGTTATTTTAATTTAAAAGTGGTGGCTCAATTTAGATGTCTGTTCAATTTACTGTGTTTCTGCTGTTCCAATGTGCGACCACCTCTCCTGTGAAAATAACTTAGTCAATAGGCGAGCTCAAGGCACCCGTAATTGGCCGATTATCCGAGAGGTGGGCGGGGTCTTACGAAATTGGACAAGAGATAGCAGCGCATCAAGCTGCTACTATCATGTCCCTTCACAAGAAACGTAAAAATTATTTGGAGGAAAATTTAATTTTTAATAGAAAAATGAATCTGTTCTATTATTTTAACGATCGACTCGCGCAACCAGAACGCTCTATCGCCAGTGGGTACGAGTCATGCTTGCTTAAAAGATTCCAAAGTATTAGCTAGGTTTGTTCATTGTTTTACGCATGCGAACTTAAAGCGGTTGATTTTTAAAACAAATATGTATTATTTCTCACCAGATATAAAATAATAAAATTAATTTGTAGTAAGCTATCACTCAGGAATGTGAATTAAACTGACATTTATTAAAACATATCACACAAACATCACAAAAATAAATGAAGGGGGGAGGAAAATTAAATGTGCTGTCTTCACTCCTCTCAATGCAATGCCAATGAAATCCTCGTTATTAATTAAAAATTCTGCAAACGTGCATGCATTAACAACAATCTAATTTCTCGAGTTAGATTTCAAGTAACCGGGTTCATAAAATTTGATTTTTTTAAAGTCTGTATAAAATTTCAAAACATACTATAATTTCTGGTGGCAGAAGATAACTGTAGCCCAGCAGCGTCACACGCGTTTTAGCCAGTGAAATCGTGTTTTTTTTTGTGGCGTTTTATAATATTTCATTGGTAAAGCTAAATAACTTAAAATTAGAATGGTCAACAGAATTTCTTTACGTGATTGCATTTGGTGAGAAAATAAATCGGAAGAATCATGTGAATATTAAAATGTTCTTTCTAGATACGGTTCCATCTCCATTACCTGCATAGCCAGTAACAAATAGCCGAGAGCAGAGTATGTATAGGTCTGTGGAGTCCATCTTGCAGATCTGGCGGGTCTCTTGTCATGTAGGTGACATTGAAACTATTGGGTTCAGAAATCTTACTGTGGAATGAGAGGCGTGTACAAATAAGCGCCGGAGTAGGACATGAAGCGCTATTGTGTTCTCGCAAGTGTAGTTAGTACCACTGGCGCTGAGAGGAAGGGCAAACCAGAGACTTCACCTCGACAAGCGGCACGGAGTGGTTGGAAGAGAAGGACTGTAATCGAAGTGCGGGCGGCCCGGTGACGTCACGACTGACGCATGATGTATTCACACCGCATGTATATGTATGAGATTGTGTGCGTGCTAAGCTGTAGCCACTGACGTGTAGTTTATTGCAGATGTGGATGTGATACGCTCAATTGGCTCAATCTGGTTTAGTTACATACGAATAACTTGATTGTGTACGAGAGGTAATCATCAATTTACGGTCTATTCTGTGTTTTTTTTTCTTTTGTAATGAGGGATAAATATTGTCAGTTAAAATTTTAGAAATAATATGTTTCACCTAAGTGCCTCAAAGTCGTTGATTAACCAAGATTCTATTGGTAGTCACTTAAATTAATGCCATAATTTTTAACCTTTTAATTTAAATTTATATGGTTGTTAAGTTTAACAGAAGGCACGCTGCCCATAAGATCACGACATAACTTAAGCGAGTTACCTACCCGAAGCGAACGATCTAAAAAATAACACGTACAAGCTCATATGTATTAGTCTTATAATCACGCCAAACAAATTATGGTACGGACGGAAAAATTTCGCTAAGTAATTTTTGGTCAGACGTGAATGCAAAAACACGTACATCTACGTGACGTTTGCAATTGAGTCACAGTTTTCTCGACAATCCCAAGATAACTTCAAGCTAATCATAAATATACAAGAAAGCAAATAGCAAATCTCGTGTTACCTTGTCTGGCTATACAAAGGACCAACAGCTAATGAGAGAGGACTTAGATATTAGGCTATGTTGGCAACAAGTACGTACTTGGTCCTCTTGTACGAAGCAAGGCCGAAGTGGCCCTAAGACAGACTTATCCTCGCACTGGTACGCTCAAGTCGCCGCAAGGACAAGTTTCGCTTCTGTATTCTCAGATATGAGAACTCGTAGGTTCAGTGGTTACACCTCTCGCTTCCCGCCATTTACATCCGGGTTTGATCCTCGGTAGGGATTCTCTTGTTTTTCGTTTGTCTAAGCGTTTTCACGCTGGAATAAATAACTTATTTGTTCGCTAACGAAAGTGTTTTACATTACCGTTTACTTTAATTGTTACCAAATAACTATCAATGGGCTGTTTACGGTGAATTTAGGAGTTTTGAAGATAGTTTTTATAGAAATAATGTATAATTATATTGTTACATCACACGTTACTTTTCAGGACGGGAAAATCTATTCACTGTATTTTTTACTTTCATCTACAATGGTATATAATAGAGTGGAGTAAAGATAATAGGGCGAAGAAGAAACTAATTTTAGGATTTTAAAAAAAATGTTACTTTACCGTGAATAGACTGCAGATCAAGTTGCTGATTGGGAATTTGATGGTTTTAAAATTCGGTTTGTTTAGCGTCAACTTCATGTAAAATAAATTTTTACGTATACCAGCGATGAATTTGATGTTACTGTGGTGTTTGCTTTGGAGGTATATGACAATTGTATAAAAATCGCTAAAAATAATTGAAATTTATTTTTGTAAATAAATAAACCAAAACATAATTTTTGCTATTTTGATCATGATGAAATTCCGAGTTCGAATTCTGGAGGACGCAATTCCGATTTACCGGTCCGGCGATCCTCATTACTAGAGATGGTGGAATTTCGTGAATTCAATGACCTACGTGTTAGAATCAAATATCCTATGCATACTCAAGTCCTGTATATTCGTTCATTTTCTGTTGTTCCACTGAGTAGCAGCTAGTTGACTAATGGTCGGGACTTGAGTATGCATAGGATATTTGTTTCTGACATGCAGGTCATTGAATTCGCGAAATTTCGCCACCCCTAGTAATTACTGTTTTCACGGCTGTGCGAAGCGTGTAAGAGTGTCCCGAGCGAAGCAGTACAGTAGTGACTGAGTTGTCTGTGGAATCATTATTGTTGTAACGGACAGGTACAATACAGTTAGCGCTCAAAGATTATCGTAGTATATATGTTATTATAGTAGGCAGGACTTGTGTGGAAGGTAATAGTTGTGGCAACTGTCAAGTGGGACTATGATGGACAAAGACGTGCTGGGACACAGTGATGTATGTTTGTTGAAGTGTGACAATATTTACAGGACTGGAGGAGAGTTGGGAGGACTGCAGCGTCCGTCATCATACTCGGCCAGTGTCTGCTCAGCTGTGAGTACATTGCAGCAGCACCTCAACCAATCAGCACGCTGCACCTAGCACTACGCACTAGCACATATCTTACACTAGGCCGTGTCTCAGCTCACATACTGTGCCTAGAAACACTGATATTTTGTGAAAATAATGTGGCGCCACCTTGCTTCAGCGCCTTACTACTAGGAACGCGAATTTTTGGTGAAAAGATTTTTGCCCCAATTTGTTTGTGTCTTACGTGCACACCTGCATCTCAACTCCATGATTATTGACAGAGTGTTTTTGTGCCAATCGGTACATAGATAACTGCGACACAGCACGTCTGTGATTTGCGGGTTTAACCTCCAGACGTTGTATGTTAAGGCATCCAATCACTGACCACATAGCAGAGATGCAGGTGTACACGTAAGGCACTGAAACAAAGTGCTGCAAAAATTTTTTCGCGAAATTTCCTATCTCTACTTACTACACATCTGCAGCTGTGCTTCGTTGTTATTGGATAACATGATTATGTGCAGAGGCGTCGCTCATTTGATTGTATCAACCAGAATGTTACTGCGACACCACACGTCTGTGATTAGCGGGTAGAATCCCTTTAGATATAAAAACATCCAATCATTGACCACTGAGCTGAGCTGCAAATGTGCACAAAAGGCATTGCAACAAATTAGTGCAAAATATTTTTCACCAAAAAATCACTGGCTTTCGCCACATGCCGCTTCAGCCAGTTATATGTATCTAGCTCGCCGTTCACATGTAAACAGATAACATAACTTAAGAACGATATATGCCGTCATACTAACCATACACGGTTTTTGTATAAATATTTTTTGCAGACGTCAGGTGTTTAGGAGCTTGTGGGCTATGCAGACATGGAATTCAATTTTGGTAATCACTTTTAATAATAGTTATTATTTGTCAATTAACCTATTTCAAAGATCATTTTCTTCAAGAAAGGTGTTTCACTTAAATTTGTTTAGTAATATTGCGATTGAAATCGTAACTTTTTTGGTGAAACATATTTAAAAAATTACAGATTAAATATTAAATATTTAAAAATTTAAAAAAATTTTGAATATTTGAAATTCTTTTATAAAATTCATATGAATACACTTAATGTTTGAAAGAGTTATTGTATTTGATATCGACCCGTTGATAGGGGCAGGAAAATTGCGTGAATTCAACGCCTCGTATGCTATAATCCATTGTCCTATGCATATTCAAGCCCCGTCTACTCGTTCATTGTCTGTTCTAGTGCGTGTACACAGTACAGTGCAGTCTAACATGCAGGTCATTGAATACGCGAAATGTTCCTGTCCCTACCCACTGAGAATTAATTAATTTAAAGGGTTGTTTCCTGTTTAAACTGCGTGGCTGCCAGCTTAGTTATCGGGAGCCGTGATTTTCTGCGAAAAGCTGTTTGTATTTCTTTGTTTCAGTGTCTTAGGCGCACATCTGCAGCTTTGCTTCGTGGTTATTGGCAGCTTACCTTTGGGTAGAGGCGTCAGTTATTTGACTGAGCCAGTCAGAACAAGCTTACTGAGACACCACATGTCTGTCATTAGCGGGTAGAATCCTTATATGGTTTTAAAGTTAGTTAAAATGTGCTATAATTAGGGCCACGATTTTGTCGCGAAAAGATTTTTGCCCCACTTTGTTTCAGTGACTCACGTGCACATCGGCAGTTCTGTTTCAAGGTTATTGGCAGCGTGTCTATGTTCAGACACGTTTCTCATTTGGCTGCACCAATCATAATAAGATTATTGTCCCTCCGTACGTCTATAATTTGCCAAGGCCAATGAGAGTAAAATCATCCAATCACAGACGATGTAGCAGAGCTGCAGGTGTGCACATGACGCATCGAAACCAAATGTTGCAAAAATCTTTTCGCCATAAAATCGCGGCTCTAGCTATAATTGAACGCGAAGCAAAACTGCAGGTGTACCACGACTTCGACATTAAAACAATGTTGTGGAAATATATTTTTGCGAATATCAGGGTTCCCTACTTAGTAAGCAGAGCCTGTCAGAGTCTTATGAAGAATACACACCTATGTCGTCGGCCATGTTCAGTCACGCATGTGTGCCTAGTCGAGAACGTAACGACTCACTCTTTTCTGGAAATATTTGTTATTCGTTAATATTTGGTTTTAGTTTACTGTGAATCATTACAGCGTGTTTCTATTTCTACAAAGTAAGAAATAATTTTTAGTCAGCTCAACATTCTCCACGCTGATCGATAGGTGTTAAAAGTGTGCTTAGTGCTTCAGAAATGCACTCAAAAGTGTACACTAGTTAGTGATACTTGGCCTCGTGTTGCATGCAATGTTCCAGGCACACTCACCAATCTGCACTAGAACCACTGCACCTGTAGTTCAAGACACTTTACGTTTAGAGCATGAGTTGTTAGAATTTAGTTAAAAAGTTTTCATGAAAAAGACGAGCAGTTATAAACGTATTTAGTTGCATAACGAAACAATTATTTGAATGTTAAAATTATCACACCGACCTGAAAAATACATAGGTTAATATGTAGATGTAATTAAGGGTGTTTGTTCAACTGTTAAGAAAAGAAAACTTTTTTAAATTATAATTACACTTAATTAACCATTTTCTTTTTTAATGTACTCTTCGAATATGTTGTTTAGCAATAAAATAATGCATAATTTGATACAACACGCAAAAATCTTCTCTATCACACAGTGGCGTGGGGTGAATGTGTTGCAAGGTAAGCTGCACTTGTTGTCAACTGTACATGTTTACTTCCTTGTATACACTCAGCCTCTCAGTCATAGTTACCACGTGTATGATTGGTGCACGTGGAGTGGCCGCATTACCTTATGTTAGATCCAATCCTACTGTTGTTATTGGTTCCTGCTGCGTGTACTGAAACTGTACAGCACTGAGCAAACACCAGCTTACCTTGAAAAGCTTCACCACGCGACACTACTGCTGTACCAACACAGCGTTATTTCAAAATTACAAATATATTTTCTTCTTAATCTGAACCCGCTTGTACGGTTAGGAGCCAATGGATATACTACTTTGACCAGTACGCATATAGGGCTGAGAAGTCTAGGGCGAAATACTCGTGCCTCTACAAATTAACTGCATTTAAACGCATACAAAGTGACTGGCAAATTTCTTGCTATACTTGGCAACAGGCTAGAATTCTCTGAACTATATTCACCGGAACACACTCAGTGACGTTATTGGCTCCAGTCTTTCATGTCTTTGTGTGCCTGCAGCACAGAATATTTAGGAATACAGAAGTGAAATAGCCAGTAGGACAGCGAACTCAGTCACAACGGCAGCAAGATGGCGTCCCTGGCCAGCAACATGGCGGAAACACCAGCAGCCAATCAGTGTAAGACGGCTGCCCTGCTAGCTGGCAGCCAGGCCAATAGGAATTCTGTCGTAAAATGCAGGAGCCAAACATAGACGGGGCTGGAGCCTAGGGCAGCCAATAAGCGGCCTAGTTCGCTCCTATCAAATAAGCCGCCACGTCATTGCGTCTATATTACTATTAAGGCTGTAACTGCTCACATGATAGACTTAGGTACCCCGGTTTTTGGCGAAAAGAATTTTGCCCCAGTTTGTTTCAGCGCCTTACGTGCACACCTGTAGTTCTGCTTCATGGTTATTGGCAACGTGTTTATTGACAGCCAATTACATTAACATTCCTGCAATACCGCACGGCTGTGATTTACCGGTAGAATCCCAAGGCTCGTGACAGTTAAAATACCCTATCACTGACCACGAAGCTGAACTGCAGATGTGCACGTAAGGCACTGAAACAAAGTGGGGCAAAAATCTTTTCTCGAAAAACAGGGGTCGCTAGTGATAGTGCGTAGTTTACAGTTGCCCCTATACTATTGGTTGTACAAGACCCTCAGCCGTGCAATGCGAACTGCCGGCCAACAACACGAGTCAGATTACCACACGGTAACTTACAGTTTCAGATTATTTTATCGTTTGGTTATTTCCTTCGGATTTATGTCTTTCTAAGAATGTATTGCTGTTTGTGGACATACGTCATTGCTAGAGATGATGGTATATCGCAAAATTTTTTTGTGCCAACATGCCTTTGAAAACACTCAGGGGCGTCATTTCAGGTTTTTCCAGGGGGGGGGGGGCAAGATTTTGTTTTCTGACGACAGTGACCTTGTTGCATCTTTTTTATTAATTAAGCATGTTTAAATTAGATACTTTAATAATAAAACTTCAGTTTTATGTCCTTAAGTTAGCATTATTTACATTTAAAAATACAAAAAATATATTTATACACAAAAATTCCAAATCCAGGGGGGGGGGCGTTTGTCCCCCCCCCCTGTAGGCCCAAATGACGCCTCTGAGTTTCTTGCAACATATATGATTGGATGGTATACGTCTGATACAACGTAGCTTTCTGTAGACAAATAATACACATCAAATATTACAATAACGGAATTATTATTGTCTCAGTCAAATAGGGTAACATCTCTGTGTGCATGAAAAAGCCAGTAATCTCTTCATATGTTGAACGTTCATTTAAATACTTAAAAAAAAAAACTTATTGGTAGGGCCACGATTTTGTCGCGGAAAGATTTTTGCCCCACTTTGTTCAGTGTCTCGCGTGCACATCTGTAGCTCTGCTTCATGGATACTGGCAGCGTGACACATCCCTCATTTGACTGCACCAATTATAATAAGATTATTGTGACTCCGTACGTCTGTAATTTGCCAAGGCAAGTGAGAGTAAAATCATCCAATCACAGACGATGCAGCAGATCTGCAGATACGCACATGACTCATTGAAACCAAATGTTGCAAAAATCTTTTCGCCATAAAATCGTGGCTCTACTTCTTGGTCACCACAAAATATTTTGTCAGTGTAGACCTTACCAAATTTTCTGTGGTGACCACAAAATTTTTTTGCTGTCCCCATTAAAGTTTTGCAGTAACTACCAAAAAGTTTTGTAAGCACTGGAAAAATATTTCGTAAGGTTCATATTGACAAAACATTTTGCAGTTACCACAAAACAGTTTTTTTTTTCCTGTGAACCCAGAAAACAGTCAAGTTTTCCCGCGATAAACCATCATCTCTAGCCATTGTTAATGTTTTGTTGACCAAACATGTGTTGAATGACAAAATTCAAATAAACAAAAACATAGTCCTAGAGGAATTCGGTAAGTTTTTCATATTTAACTGCAAGAATACTAAATACAGAATTTTCCTTTTAACTCTTAAGGTTTTACATAAACTTTTATGGAATTTTTTTCATGTTTTGGTTTTTCTTTACGTACATATTGACTACAGCGAACCTCGACACGTTTCTTTAATTGTTTTCTGGTATCACTATTAGTTCTTGGTAACGACACAGTGCTGCAGTAGCGTATGGCCCTGGCCAAACAGGTCACCAAATGTCGTAAATTAATTGCTTATTTGAAGATTACATATTTTGTTTGATTGAAAATAGTGAATTAAATAATCAGTATGGCTAAACAAAAAGTAAAGTTTACGTGGAGGCATCCTAAGACTTCGCACAACCCAGATAAATACACAGATCAGGCCCTGTGTCCAAAATATTTCGTTTACCCAATTTTGAAGTGTTAATATTGTTTATATAAAAAAGTAAGAAAACATAGTATAGTGTTGCTGTAGTATACTAGTATGCATGCTCGCTGTTAAGTTGGCAGCGACGTGGTGTTGTCCAGCTACAAGAGAAAGACCTTCACCTGGAGTTTTCTCTCTGTGGTGTACATTTGTCAGAGGTGACGTGACGCATGCAGGTCATCGTGATAAGCTCGGCGTGAGACCTGACTGTTAAATCACTGCACAGCTCGCCTTCCAGGGTCGCTCCTGCGCTCCTCCACACTGATTATTCATATGCCGTGTTCCGTTGCCTGCAGTCGTGCCAATATATGGACTATCACCCTGCCTCATTCCTTTACACCGCGTTTTATATTCGCTTTTGTAACCTTCACCTCTATGTGTGCATGTATGTAAGGGAATATTTCAATTCTATGTTCACCCTCTTCCATACGTCTGAATCATTTGAAATTTTTCACACGTATTAAGAATATATGACAATATAATAGTTTCATAGCTGTCACATGAAATACAAAATGGAAAAATAAATAAATGGCATATGGCTGCGACGAAAAAAAAATTGTTATGAAATGAAAGTTTTTAAACTGGGCAAGAAATCTGCCATAGCCTTTGTTAAGAAACCATCCGAGCTTTCGCCATTAATGATTTCGCTAAACCATGTAAAAATCCGAAATCATGATGTTTGGTTCCTTGTGAATGCGAGTCCAAAGTGCTACTGCTTCGTGATCTCGTCCGGCGAAATTATCTGCTAACGAAGCCTCAGTGAAATGTGTGAAATCGATTGTGTGACTGTTTATTTAATTTGGGGATTAATTTTTAAAGCTGCTTAGCATTAAAAAAAAAAGATATTGTATTATCACGTTAGGAACCGAAAAATTTTGTAAATTTTTTGAGGAAATGTCATTTGTGTAACACGTGTAATTCCGAATTAAGGTTTCTGCCTACCTCGGAGCGCGGCGGGAGCAAGGCTAGGGTTTTACATGTTAAACTAAATTCCGTGTAGCTCAGTCACCCTTTGAGATATCGCTTTCGGATAGAAACCATTTTCTGTACTGAGAAGAGGAGAATACTGCTACGTAAACGAAAATATGAAAAGAATTTTATGAATACGGGGTTTTGAGTGTTTAATCGGCATAAAAACACTTATTTGCTCATAGTTTTCAGGGTATTGATAAAACTTGCTAAAAGATTCCATAGCAGTGTGGGCCGTATCGTACTGAACGAAAAAGTCAGTGGTAGCATATATGTAGGTTTGAAAGTGACTGAGATATTTAGGAATATAATTTAACCTGTAACGCCCTATCCTTGATGCAGCCGGAGCTCTGAGGTAGGCAGAGTCCTTAATAAGTACAATTAGTGGAGCCACGTTATGTAACTTTCACACATTTTTAGTATCAATGTCTTACATGTCGTGGTCAGTGATTGGATGTTTTCAACTGTCACTTGCCTTGTGTTTCTGCCCGCTAAACACAGACGTGTGTTGTCTCAGTAACATTACTCTGATTGGCCCAGTCTAACGAGCGACACTTGTGCACAATCATGCCCTCCAATAAACACAAGCAGAACTGCAGATGTCTACGGGGACATTGGAACAAGCTGCTGTACATTTCTTTCCCACATAAACTCAGTGGCTCTTCTAGCTAGCGTGAGTGTAAGTCATCGCTAGAGACGCCTGAATTACACGGAGTTATTCCGTGCCTAATTGTTTCTCAAAACACTGTAGTCCACGTCATTGACAGGGTTTTTCCAACCCCTACGTGTCTTGGTGTATTGAGTACTTTACCCTGATTGGCACAATCGCTTAGATAAATATCACCTCATGAATACACTAGGCCAATAACGAACGAAATAACGGATGTATTAGATATTGAAGCCTATCTTGCGTGGATTATTTAGGTTAAATCAGGTGTCAGTACAATAATGACACTTTGACGTGAGCTTACATTATTCTTGAGATAAATATGGTGGCCATACTGACAGACCACGTGACATTAGGTGCGTGGGTCTTTCCTTCATTCCCCTCGAGGTGAGCTGATCTGTTCTTCCACAGTGCTGTGTGTTTGCGCAAGCACGCCGGAAGTGTGGACACGCGCTGTCCAGGGCCACTTCCGGTCCGCAGCCTCGCTGCCAGCAGCCTGGATGTCCGCCGCGCACCTATGTACAGTGCTGTACTCTGCTCTGTCTGCCGTGACGTCATACTACACTGAGTGAGGACAACGAGCACTACTGTGTGGACGCTTTAGCTTGTCTCAGGCTGATATTCATGAACATTTATCGTTACAAGCCCGCATATTCGCGGATATGTGTCCGCACTCTCGTTAACAACTCTCGGCACACTTTGCGCATTCATGAACGGATTTTGCTTGTCTCGCTAATACGCAGCGCTTGCGAGCCTGACGAGGTCGATAAATTTGTGGATATTCGTGTAAATATTTCACCAGGAATGCTTATCAATGTTAAAATTGAAACATTGTCTTCGTACGAAACTTCGGAAACTAATTATTATAACGTAATTTTAAAAAAACTATAAAAGATGTATAAATCATGTTATTACATTTTAAAGTAACGTATTTTCGAGGCAAAGAGCTGCTATCGGCCATCTTGTCTGCCTTTGAGAACAGTTTGTGGTTGCGAGTTGGATAGGATAGGTCCATGCGTGTCGCAACTTTGAGAGAGCTTGCGATGCGCAAACAGTACGTAAATTGTTTAAGAATATCGTTAGCTGTAAACGTGTAGAATGTGACTGTGAATACAAGCCTGAAGCTTAGAAGTGAAGGAGCGATAAGGAGGAGACAACACACGTATCACACCTCACCCTAGTCTCTACATACAAGCCACTGAAGTGCCGTGCATTCATCTCACTGATAACTCAACTCTTGTGATATTCAGGGGTGACCCTTGCATTTTGTGACATAATATTTGAGATGAATGTGTGCGTGGGCTGAACCCGCCTATACCTTTTAAATACCCCAACCCTAGCTTAAAAACGACCGCAAAAATACCCATTTTTACCAGCGAGAAGACAAACTTCATAGATTACTGTAGAACTTGAAAAGCCGCGTGTAACATTGTTTGAATAGTATTTCTAAGCAGACATCACTTATTCATGCATACATTTGAATTTTGTTTTATGTCATGTTAAACTTGAAATAAATGTACACTGTAGTGAGGACTGTAACTACATAACAGCTGTCCGGTAGAGTCAACTTATTTCCGAGGAAATAATTATCGTAGAAACAGTACTTCAACCACTTGCGTGTATATCTGCTGCTTTGCTGTCTTCATATTCTGAGAAGACTTACTGTCCATCTCCATCAGATCAATGACTTGCGCTTAGGGGCTATGGCTAGGTGTAATTCACGTACTGTACCACCCTTACCTCTTACACGTTGGCTTTGAACGCGCAAAATAGCGTGCACCCAGACGGCCATTTCAACGGAAACATGGTGCGACTGAGAAACATAACGAGAATTATATCTAACTGTGAATAAACATGTTATCTTTGTTTGGCACTACAAGCTGCAAGTAAATAATATCTTTTAAAAGAAATGTTGCTCTTGAGATCGTATATGTTAACAGCCTTGTGTGTGTCTTTCCTTCACTCCTCTCTCTTTCTCTTCCTCTCTCTCTCTCTATACATATATATAATACATAGCTATGTATGTATATATTATTATTTCTGACATTCTCTTATCAGTCAGCGCTAAGAGGTTTTGCTATGTTTACTTCAGTTTTACCATAAAATCAATAATTACAATTACAAACGAATTAGAAATTGTATTTATATTTACCGAACTTATTGTGTACTTATGTAGTTATAAGGGACAGGAAAATTTCGTACAATAGTTGTCGGAACAAGATAGGCTGCAAACCTAAATTAAAATTCTCCTTCACATAATGAAAACTTAACACTCGTACATGTAAGAGTAAAGTACACCGCGCACGTGTGAATTAAGTTCACACAAGTAATGCACGAACATTTTCTGTAACAGTGTTATAAATTTACCTTCAAAAACAATGGGAAAATTTCTTGACAAGTAAGGAAATTATCATTTCCTCACACAGTAAGGTAAGGGTGCAGTGGAAATTAGAAAATCAGGACACATTGGTACGTACCTCTTTTTATTTATTTTTACCGTAGACATGAAATAGAAAATGAGAATTATATGAAAACTTACAACGAGAATTGCTGCAGTCGAGCAGACAGCCTTCTTCAGCTGGCTGTACAGCGCGACATCTTAGTGTCTTAATGAAATCTGTACAAATACATTTACAGTTATGATGGCCAACGTCGATCCACACTTCCTGCTCATTTATCATAAATACAAACATCAATATAAGATCAGCATATTCTTTTATACGCGTGCAAGACGTGTTAATGTCTGCATTTATGACATAAAATGACTTTCCCACTTCTTGCAGTAGCGAGCCAAACGGCTGCGTGATCGCACGCCAGCCATAAAGACGATGAGAGGTAAATGACCTGTGGGATTCCCGTCTTTACTGCATCCTGATACTAGACTCTGCACTCTGGGATAAAGGTTTAGTTGAGTCGAAAACCGTTATCTGCTTGGCGTAACCAAATAAGATGTTTCAAAAGCGCCAATTAACTGTTTTTAAACATGATTCCGAAATACTCGTTGTTCTAAATTTTCTACCCAGAAGTGAAATATTTTGTTTGCACAACTAAATGGACCAATTTGTAATGTTGTATATAGTGTTTAGTTATGAAGCTTTTAAAGATATATAAATATATGAGTGACAAACTTAGGACCATCCCTGAATTCCCGCAAACATATGGGCAGCTTTCAAGACAATGTCCTCTAGATTCACCTAATTTATTTTTGTGGATGTTACAGAAATACGATTTTCCACAAGTTACGTAAAGTTTAATTCTTATTATTTTAAAATCTCATTAAATGCACTAGTGAAAGAGAGGTGGAGGAAGAGACAGTGTCTTGAAGGGATGAACGATATAAGAGGTTTTCTCCAAGCCTGAATTTCATGTTCACACGAAATAATTACTTGCTGCTACAAAACCATGAATGGAAAGTATTATTGGGCTGCTTATACGTTTTGCTAGCGCATACTCAACGACAGTAAGAAGACATAGATAAACCTATGTATTAGTATATTCTCTACGGCATGATGCATTTTGAAATAAATTATGTAGGCTTATATTCTAAGACAACTAGAAAAGACATAAGTTAACTCCATCCCCTGTCGTTGTTAATTAATTTACTGTAATACTGAATGTTGACAACGATCAGAAAAATGCAGAGTAGAGATTATATTACTTTTCCTGCGAGGGATCGTATACTGAACAGGACGAGGCAGCCTGTGTTAGTTTCGTGTATTGTTAATTGTAAAAATATAAATGCAAAAATGTATTGACAGTATGTCCGTACAGTGATTAAAAGAGTAATTTTTACCTGAAAATCGACTTTAAACTTACATTTTTAAACATAAAATAAAAAAACAATTTGTTGTCAAGCAGCAAAACTCTGATCATCATCTAAACAATGAGAGTTCTGGTAATTTTTTTATTTCATTTAGGTTATTGTATTTTCAGCGTATCATTACTCTCATTTCAATATCTATACGGACACATTGAAAATATATTTTCTACTTAATTATGTGTAGGGACCCATAATTTTCGCGAAAGGATCTTGCACAACTTTGTTTCTAATGTCTTCCGTGCACATCTGCAGCTCAGCTTCGTGGTCAGAGATTGGATGTTTTAAACTCTCAGGGACTTGGGCTTCTAGCCGCTAATCACAGGTGCATAGTATCGCAGTAAGCTTGTTCTGATTGGCTCAGTCAAATAAGTGACGCCTCTACATAAAGACACGCTGCCAATAACCACATAGCACAGCTGCAGATGTGCACATAAGGCACTGAAACAAAGTGGTGTAAAAATACACACATCAAAAAAAAGTATTGCGTCATCTCGGTTCCAAAATCGGTTGAACATTGACGCTGGATGGCTAAATTTAGAGACAGAAAATTTCGCGAAAAGATTTTTGCATCACTTTGTTACGTGCGCACCTGCATCTCTGCTATGTGTCCAGTGATTGGATGCCGTAACACACAGCGTGTGGAGGTTAAACCCTCAAATCACAGATATGATGTGTCGCAGTTATCCACGTACTGATTGGCACAGTCAAATGAATAACAACTCTGCACACAAACACTCTGCCAATATCCATGAAGTTGAGCTGCAGGTGTGCACGTACGGCACTGAAACAAAGTGGGGCAAAAATCTTTTCACCAAAAATTCCTGTCCCTAGTTATATTACATGAAGAACACGGTTCCTTTGACTGTTCTCGGATGTCAGTAAACCTGGCCAAAGATGTCAACTACCATACATGAGCAGGACCTAGTAGACAGAGGACATACGACAGCCGAGCAGCTCCAGTCTTTCCACCAGATGAGGCAATACTTATTTCATGATGTATTTTCACCAATATCAGTGGTTGCTACAGTCAGTGCAGCACTTTGAAGCCGACAAGTGTAGCTATGACTGTAACGTAATATTTTACGATTACCTTAAAGATAAAGCACACGAAACTGAAACGAATTGTTTTTTTTTATTTTTTTATTTTTTTACCTACAATTGAAGATCGAAATAATACGAGCGGGTATTTAAATTTTGTGCATAAATGTAAATTTTTGTTGGACTGTCATAACTTGGTTGTACTGTGCACCAGCATAAGTAACTTTGCGACACCAAAAATAAGCGTTTTTAGAACATTTGTTGATAGGAAGCAGGATCACGGCAGGGCATAAAAGGAGAATGGAACGATACGATGTCGAGTGAATTACTTGTATGCTCAATCGAGGACAAAATCTGAACAGCTCATCATTATTAAATGGGACGTGTTTTGTCAAGTAAATATTTTGTTTATGGACGTATTTTTGTACAACACAATTAGTTGTATGCTTCGTTTCCAAGTAAAAATTAAAAAAAGAAAAAAAAAAGAAAAATAAGTGCTTAAAACTACAAAATCTATTTAAATGGAAAATTATTATTTTGTAATTATCAATATAATACAATTCAGAGCTCTATTAAACCCGATTTTCAAAAAATACACACGTTAAAATTTAGAATATATTTCAACATTCATAAACCACTGCATGATTATTTTCAAATTAAAACGTCTGTTTTTATAAAATTTGATTATTATGTAGCTGTGGTTACTATTCTTTAATCATAAAAATAAAAGTTTTCAATTTTAATATATTTTGCTGTTTTAAGCAATTATTTTCCTAAAAGGCGTTTTACATTTTTTACTCGAAACATGTATAAAGAGTTCGCTAGTAAAACATCTACTCGGCACCAAAGTACCATCTAATTATGACGAGTAATTCAGATTTTATGCTCGACTGAGTATTCCAATCAGTCGCTGGAGGTCTTGTCTTTCCATTCCCCTTGAAATAAATAAATCGGGACCCTTAGGTTATTTTCGCAAACCATTCACACAGAACATTGGGTGGTATAAGTGTTACCCGCCCATGTGTGTGCAAAGTATACCCAGGTTATACGGTAGGTTGATCTATTGTCGAAGTAGTAGAACACTCGCGAATACTTATTTGAGTATTCCCCCGAGCTTAATGACAGCTGAGTGGCGGCTGCAATGTCAGACGGATATGAAGACACGCTCACTGGCCCACCTACACACTAGAGAAGCGTTGACCTGACCTTTGAACTCGCCACGGGGGGCAGAAACTCTCAGCTGCACGACAACCGCCCGGCTGAATATTCATGAGGAGGGGGAGGTGATGCTAGGCTGGCCCGAGTGTGAATCACTGCTCGTGACCTCGACTCTCATTGGTCGGCGCGGCCCACCCAGCCAGGGGTTGCTGCACAGCTGCACTCGGAGGGAATCAAGACGTTTGTAGATGTACTTTTTTTCGCTTAAGGGTGTTCAAGTGGTGACAAACCATAATTTTATAAACTTAAGAAATAATTTTAATTATTTTATAGGCATTACTTGAGAGTATAATTTCCTCTTTAAAAAAATTAGTTCAGCCAGTTTTCCCATAATAGCATTTAAAAATCAAAACAAGCACATGTTTACTTAATGCGCACCGCGAAATCCAATAAACTTAGTTAAATAAAGTAATTTACATTCAAACTACATGTCGTGGGCAACTGCTTAATGTATATAAAACACATAAGAACATTATTTTTGTTCTTTAAAAGTATTTTTGGTAGTTCTAAATGTTTTGCTACTTTTAGAAAAGTTTTAAATTAAAAATTAACAATATTGATCATAACTATATTTATATTAAAACTACCAGACAAATATTAAAGCACTTTAACACTATACACATATATACGTACGACTATTGGAGTCAGATTTTTACGGAATAATTACTTGTTGACTCCGAAAACGCGATAATATATTCATAATTACTAATAATTAATGTCTGTTGTGCCTTTAATACTGGAAATATATCATGGATTTGTAAGTTTACAACAAGGTAACAAATTTTATAAGAGCGCGATAATGATACATATTTAAATGTGTGTTTCTAGACAACGTAACAATACACAAACCCAGTAAGTAAATTGCAACTCAGCTTGTGATCAACCATCTTAACAGCGAGGTTGCCAGCACTGGTGAGCTGTGATCTGAGGCGAGTATTAGACAGCGCAGGAAATAAGGGAGAGAGACAAGAGGGCCCTGAGAAAACCTGCCAAACAACTAAATCATCCGGCATCACGATTCGATGAGAAATTCAAGTCCGACATCGTCCGGAAATCGATCCCAGGTCGCCTTGGTGAGATACGAGCCCCATAGCTGTTGGCGCCAAACGCGCCCTCAAAGATAAAATGAATCTTCTCGTCAGTGTTGTGAACTTTAATGTCTTACAACTTTATCTCAAAATTTCAAATTAACAGTTTTTTTGTGAGAAAAAAATCTATAAAGTTGGAGTTGCTAGTTAGAAATCTAATTTTTTCAAATTAAAAATTATGACTACTTGATATCAATTTCTGAAAATCCTTTGAATATCGGTGAATTGAAATGCGTAAACTCAGTAGAAGACAATTTATGGTCAATATCTGTAGTCAATAAAGCCTTGTGCTTATTGTGCACAGATCCTGTACTGTATCTTAACTGACTTACTGGCTTTGGCTGCACATGATGCAGGCGAATGGATTTGTCGTTCTTATAAAGCAACACGTATGACGTTCATTGACTGAAATAACTAGGCGAACACACAAAGAAAGTAAGTGCTTTTAGGATCAAAATATATTTGGATTGAAGCACCAGAGACACGATTTTGCGACGAAAAAATTTTTGCACCATTTAGCTTTGCTTCATGGTCAGTGATTGGTAGTGACATGCAAAATTCGCGTTATTTTCTGGCAGTTGACTAGACTCCAAGTGACTATAGGCTGGTTCGACGTCTCCCGCTGGCCGATATTGTCGTGACTTGCCGCGGAGAATGCTTACACGGTAGAGAGGCTAATCTCTGTAAAGACGTAACAAACGTAAATGACAACACATAAAGTTCGTGGCCAATTAAATAGCAGATTATGCTTTGTTATGTTTAGGAAAGTGAAGTTTAGTCTGCTACCAAATTATAACGTGAATTTTTCATGCCTCTAGTAATTGGATATTTTAACTCTCACTAGTCTTGGGGATAAACTGGCAAGTCACAGACATCCACAAACATATAATGTCACAGAAACCTTATTCTGATTGGTGCATTCAAATGAGAGAAGTACGTAACCAAAGACACAAAAATATTTTAGCGAGAAACTTGTGGCTCTAGCTTTAATACATTATTGTGGATATGAAAACGTCAATACTATTACGAGACAGTGTGTAAGGCGACTCTCACAAGGCCGCCATATTCCTCCCTCACCTCACATATCGCGCCACACGAGTCCAGTACTGATTGCTCTTCCACGACGTCAGTTGGCAGTGATTGAGAGTGCGAATCATACCGGTACCGTTAAGTGCCCTTGGCAGGGACTATCCAAGATGAATCTTACCCCGTCTCCTGGATCCTTTGAATGATGCTCAATTTGTCGTTGTTTTTGGGACCACGAATATTGATCAGGATGAACATTAATGTTTACTAATGTCAAAACATTTATCAGTACTGTAATGTACTAAGAGAATACTGCCACAAATATTTTCAGTTAAAATACATTTGAAATATTGATGGTCACGAACTAAATAAATGTTTATGATCTGGCGTTCAGAGTGAAACAAAATCAACTTTAGCCGCACGTCACACTTTGTTTCTACAAAACTTTACTTGAAAAATTGTTGCAAAAAATATCTTAGCGAAACTACAAACAATTGCTGTAAAGTTAAAATACTTTATGAATATATACAAAATCGTGTGTACATGAACACAAATTGTCTGTAAGTATACAGAAATTGTTCGTAAACCGAAATATTGCTGTATTTGTGCAGTTACCAAGCATGGATTGTATGTTTCACAGTAATACTGTGTAGTAATACAAAAATATATTTGGAAACTTAGTTTACAACGAATTTTCTTAAAAAATAGTAATGCGTTTTCATAACCAAACAGGGTTTTAGTGAGCAGAGCAGTGATTGTTTGGAGTTTAGCCAGTGCGCGGATTTGATTATACGTAATTAGTTACAAACTTTTGTTAGCCAGGTTCATAAATTGATTTTGTTTATTCATTTGTTGTATTTAGTTTTCAGTTTCTTCTATATGGAAACTTTTAAGTGCTATACATCAATTCAACCGAATATTATGAAATAGTTTATCTGCTTGCTAGATTTACATTTATTGTAACTACATGGTTTTCTTCAGATTCGTGTATTTTTTATTGATTGTTATGTAATGTATGTATATTTTTTTTTGCTTTGGTTGATTTCCCACAATGGTTAAGTATAATACAAGACCGGTACGCCTTAACTTCGCATTTTTATAAAAATAAGACGTTAATAAATAAACATACTTAAATTTAGTGGCATGAGTTGGCTGGTGTGAGACGGCGCGTAAGTCACGCGGTGGTAATCAAGATACTCGGCGAGAAGTATGCGGCGACGGGAGTGCTGAGAAGAGAGCGAGAAAGAGAGAGCGGCTGCACATTCGTATGTTTGATGGACGGTGTTAGACTACAATTAAGGCTGGGTATATGTCGCTCAATTGTATGGTATTATTTTCCGCGGTTTTTTAAATTCTGAGAAGATCATCACGACTGAGCTGTTAACGTATACTTATGCCGCAATCAGGCTAACATATTGTTACAAGTTTGAGACATAAACTTTACATGTGGGCAGTTCCCATGAGTTCTTTGGGATAGAGGTG
>PNEQ01055425.1:5171-46126 GCA_003012365.1 Medauroidea extradentata
AATCATTGCTTAATTTCTTGTCACTATTTACATTCATTTACATAAAATGGTTCATTTACTTGTTCACATTATTGATCTCTTAATTACTACATATCTATTACACTGTAACAACTAGCAAAGCCATTGGCTGGACCCCTCCCCTCGTGACCAGCTAGGGAGGTGGTTCGAGCGGGGGTGGGGTGAGGCCCCAAGACACACTCTGCACCTGCTCGTCACTCCCTCGTCTTCACAAAGACAAAATATATACAATTCCTTATTTTTAACATAAAACTTGTTGCAGTAATGGTATTTTAATGAGAACTATTGCAATGTGATCGTGATACAATGACGAGGAGAATGAATGGTTGCAAGACATAGTTATTATTGCACATTAATTTATGATGGTTGACACTGATAACTATTGAATATACCAAATCGGGGTGGCGACCATATGGGCCTGTCACAACGGGGAGGGGTGGGGGTGGTGAAACTAATATGTGGGTATGTGTGTTCGATAGGAATGTGAGCATACAAAAACACATGTTTACATATGTGTGTACATGAGAATTGCACATAGCCAAATCATTCTACTTTAAGTTACCAAGCGGTTTTAATTTCACGAGGTATACGTCCAATTTTCAAAAGAGCAAACTAATTAATCAGCTGAGATGTTGAGCATTATAAGTTATGTATAACTAACAACGACTTTCATTCTTTAAGTTTAATCATATTTTCATTGTAACCACAAAAATTCCTGCGTTGCTGAAATCCTGACGTAATTAGGTCAAATGTTCTGAAAGTTATATTGAATTTGAATAAGAATTACGAGCGGAGATGACGTCAAGGTTTCTTCCTAGAACATCTTTGTGTTTCGAAGCAATTAACTGTTGCCCTGTAAGTTAGTGAGGTTACGATATCCAACTTCCCTTTCTTAAAAGTTTGAGTAAAAACATCTTGAATTTCTGTAGATATTCAAGAACTTGTCCCATTTATTTACGGCTCCAGTTTAATCCATTTCTTTCACGGATAGTAAAATATATTTACTAGAAACTTAAATTTGGTCGGTCAACGTGCAAAAGACCCTCTTTTTTTAAAGAAGAATCCGTGATCTATTTTTACACGCTTTTTTAAGCACATGTATTAAAATTTTAAACGTTAAGTAAACGCTGGTGCACCAGTTTGTTGTTGCAAGTGCAACTACCTTGTAACGTGCATATTTTGAACAATTTGCTTCATACTATCTGTTTCACATCTCCTAATTTGTTTTGCTGTGTGTCATATAATGTTTGGTTCTTGTATACTGCATTCTATGTTTCAGGATACCACACGACTGCAAACACCAATTATAATTACAGATTATAGTTTATCGCGGGAAAACTTGACTGTTTGTTAGGTTTCAACGAACGTTCAGCTAACCAGGCATTTACTGGCTTTCCCTTGCACGTGGAGCTGTTACCCTATTTGACTGGGCCAACAAGAATCCCGCTATTATAACATTTGACGCCTGTTACTGATCTGCAGACAGCCATGTTGTGTCATGTATCGTCCTGCGTCTTGTATGGACGACCGATGGTTATGTGTAAGGCCACGAAGTTTTCTTGTAAATAATTTAGCCCCATTGTGACTTTCGTACACATCTATAACTTGACTTCATGGTTATTAGCAGCGTGTCCTTGTGAAGTGACGTCTCTCTTCTGACTGTACCAATCGCAGCTGTGTAAGTGCAACATCGCACGTCTGTAATTGGCGGGTAGAAGCCCACGAGACGTGAGAGATAAAGTATTCACTCACTGACTATGGAGTAGAGCTACAGACGTGCACATAAGCCGTTGAAACAAACTAATACAAAACTCTCTTCACAATACGTTCATGGCTCTAGTTATGTGGCGTTGTTCAGCTGTTTACAGACGAAGCAGCACAGGCGTTGAGCGTAGGTGCACCGGAATTATCATTGGCCGTGTCAAATGAAGGCCAGTAGCAAATCCACGTTCCTCGCGATAAATCATCGAGACGAGGAGTTTAACAGAAATAAAAAACAAACGATAATATCGCAGGGCACAGTGGGTCATAAAGGGGAATTAAAATGTATAGGACAAAAAGGTGGAACAAACAGCAAAAATGATAACCGACAGTAAAATAACTCCTTCCCCTTATTCAGTTTATTATACCTATACTCTATCCAGTCTAAGGTTGCAGCAGAAATAATAATTGCTAACGAGATAAATCAAAGCGTTTTAATTTTATTTTGATTCCTCACATTGTGAGTGTGCCTAATACAGTTACCTTATATTCTTTCCAATATTTCAAAAGAAATGTATGCTGTGTAACAATTTTATTGTCATTCATTTGCATGAATTAGCTGCAACCTTAGAACGGATGGAGTATAATAGTCTTCATGTTGTCAATGTGTAGTAATTAAAAATTATGTCGATAATTTGCTCTTATATTTGTAAATAGTACAGTTTTTTTGGACATACGTCATTGGGGGCCATTATTGCCGTGTTGCAGGACAACCCACAACAAAACAAAAAACAAAGGAAGAAAGGCCAGTTAACTGTAGACAACAATCATAAAACATACAGACACGTCCTGACAGAAATGTAGTCATATCACAGAAGACTGACAGTCAGTCTGCTGTATGTAGTTCCTCAGTCTGCACATGCGCCTGAAGACAGGATGGACACCAGTTCCCGAAACATACCATCTGTTGTCGTCTTGAGAAGCCAACGATTTTCCGTCCGTTTATTGTCTGTGTTGTGACTTTATCGGTGTTCACATCGATTCGTGTGTCTCGTTATTTGTGCTGCCGTCGTTCATTAATTTGGTGCATTTCCACACATTCCATTTTTGTTGGTTATTTATTATTTTTTCGTCTATTTGTTTGTTTTTGTGTCATTTTTCTCCAGTGGACAATATTCCAGCTGGGAATTAATTTTTGATTGTTTTGAATTAGTTCTTGTCCTTGTGTCGTCTTCTGGGATATGACGACATTTCTTTCAGGAATTATTTGTATGCTTTATGTTTGTTAGCTACATCTTGCTGGCTTTTCTGCCTTTGTTTTTTTTTTTTTGTTTTACTGTGGGTTTTTATGCAATACGGCAACATTTCCCCCAATGACGTATGACAAAAAAAACTGTACTGTTTATAATAAGAACCCATTGCAGGAATCGTTAAAAGATCGCATCCTATATTTGTATCGTATCGTCTGTTTTCTCTCCATTTATTTTCCTCGTACTTTGTAATTTTTTTGCAAGATGTGTCTTGTGCGACAGTAGATAAATGTGATTTAAGGAGTCGTGGAATAGGAAAATATATTTTTTGAAATGTTGTGCGCGGTCTGCAATATTTCACCCAACAGACAATGACCGTATAAACATTTCATGTACTCCTACCAGGTTTTTGCTCTTTCGTTTTTTCTATGTTGTCACTGTAAAAGTGAAATATACGTAGAGAAAAATATTGCTGCAAATTGCCACAGATTGTGCAAATATATAAATAAAATTATACACAAACAGTAGAATTTACGTAGGCCTACATAGTAAACGTGGAGAAATGCTTGGCTAATTATTTTAAGTGTTTAAAATAAAAATGCCACGTAAACAGGCATTATTTCACCTATGACAGCACAACGTTTGACAATTTTTTCTTCTAAGAATTTCTTGTAAATCAAACAGAAATGTTTTCTGTGGTAACCAGAAGAGGACTCAAAGCAACTGGCTGCAATTTGAGAATGATCATTCAAAGGATAAAATATATAATCAACATAACTTTGCGTTTATTTTAAGGATCATTTTTACAAGTAGATGTAAACTAAAAAATTATATTAATGGCAACTAAATAGTGAGTTCACTCGAACAGCTTTTTACCTACAGATAATAACAATCGTCCAGAATTGACAGCGAAAAACTTTTGTACTTGCTTTTACAGGTATAAATATATTAGCATCGTTGCAGCCTATAATCCGTTAATAAGCTATTATTTCGTTTATATATGTATATATGTGTGTTTGTATATATATATATATATATATATATATATATATATATATATATATATATATATATATATATATAATGTGTGTATACAATAGACATTCATACACACACACTCATCGTGTTCAGAAAGTTAAAGACTAGCTTGGCGTTTATTTTTAAAACGTGTGTTTCTAAACGTCAGAAGTTTTCACTAACATGTAGTACGTAGGGGCAGCGGGTTTTCACGAACATAATAGTGTACCACTATGTTTCTGCCTCACGTGCATATATGCAGCTCTGATCCGTGGTTATTGGTATTGTATGTATGTGTTACATATTTGACTGAGCCAAACAGATCAAAGTAACTGCGACAACACAGTTTGGGATAGGCGGGAAGATCCCCAAGACAGTTAAATACAGTCAATCAGGTACAGAAGTGCACACAAGTCATTGAAACAAGTTGCTGCAAAATTCTTTTCGGGAAAATCACGTGCCCTTAGCAATACTGTATCAGATAACGTAACACTAATCTTTTATTTGTTTATTTAAGCCTAATGTAAAACTGACGTGACTTTTGAACTTTTAATTGTCTACATGTACCATTTCATAAAACGTTTAATTTATTGTTCCCTAACATATATTTCGCAGAATTAGCCTAACTAAGGTGTAACAGTTTTCGGATTGGTTTCCTTGATGCGAACTTCAACTAATCCTTTGTAATAGTATTTAGTGTATCGATAGATACTACACAACCCATAGTTGCCATATCTCAAACTGCAGTGTGTGAACTGCCTATGACGTATTGTCAGAGGAACGTGCGCGGTTTAGGTATGAAATGTTCATGACGTCATGGTATAAGACGTAACGGAAAAGGACTCGGTGGAGAGGGAGGGAGGGAGGGTGGATGACGAAGATTGTACTGCGTATTTGGAGTGTAGCAGACAAGGAGACGGAAGTCTTCGGAATTGTAATTATGTAAGGTTCCTGTTGCGTGCTTGCGTCAAGTCAAGACGTCACTGTACTCCGTGCGATAAGGTTACTTTTTTGAAGCCTTATTCTCCAGGATACAACGTTATAGTCCAACCTACTTGGACGAAGTTAGTGAGTCTACATGAACATGCTCATTGTGCGATCTAAAATGAGACCAAAATGTCATGAAACCTATATCTTTGTCGGAGTTTTGGCTTCCTACGACTGCCTTGTCCAAGACTCTTACTCCACATGTGACGATCCTAGCGACATAGTTTTATCTCGGGGAAAAGTATAACTGTTAACTAGGTTTCAATGTACGTAGGAGAGTCGTTTTTGGGAGAAGCTAGACTTGAAACACCTGTAGATCTGTAACGTGTTCACAGTTACGTGGCAATTTGACACTCCTTGTATGGTTCTAAGCCAATAAATAAGTACTTGAAAAGGCAGGCCCAATCATAGAACGCCGCTGTGTTAGTAAGCAACCTATGAGCAGTTGATTAGTTGCTTGTGCAAGTAGATATTGGTTAGTGAACTGTTTTTTCTTGTATCCTCATTACGCAAATGCTCCAAGTTATCCTTTACATAATTTGTGTCTCCAGCTTATTTGGACCAATAAGAGTGCTGACAGCAGTGCAATTATTTCGCATTACACACATGTAATTAATTTTTCTTTTTATTAATATAATTTTACGCTTGAGTTTCAGTGATATTGTTTTCATCTAAACTGCGAGATAATAATAGTTTATTTAATATTATTTACTTTGACGTGACAAAAATGGAAGCGATCGACTATAAAAACCATACGTAAAATTATCAGTTCCAAAAATAAATGATATCGAACGTTTGAATAATTTATTAAATTATAGTTAAAGATGATGGCATATCGCGAAAATGTTTCGTGCAAACATACACTGTAGTTTCTTGCAACATATATGATTGAGTGATACACGTCTGACATAACGTAGTTGTCTACAGACCAATAACAGGCATAAAGCATTACAATAGTAGGATTCTTATTGGCTCAGTCAAATAGGGTAACAGCTCCACGTACAGGAAAAGGCCAGTGAGCTTTTATAAGCTGAACGTGTGTTGAAACCCAGCAAACAGTCAAGTTTTCCCGCTATAATCCATCATCTCAAAGTAAATATAAACAACTACACCACAGTCCGCTACAGGGTGTGGCAGATATGAACTCAGAGCGTGTGTTAAGAGATACTCCCTACCTACCCTTCATATGCGTTGCAGCGAGTTACGTCTGTTCTCTTTTTGATGAAACTATTTATCCCGAAGATGTTAGAAGGGTCCAGATGGAGCATGTCGCCGGGAATTGTAACCAAACAAACGCTTGACATGGCTGGTATCAATATGGCCGAGTAATTAAAAAATTAAGGAAATATTAGTTAGGAGGTGTGTAAGCAGGGTTAAAATACAGAGTTTTCAACTTGAAACATCAAATAAAGAGCGTAATACATTAATTTACCATAAAAAAATACCAGTCTGATGTGTACTATTGAGGTTAAAGCAGTATGGCGGCTGACAAATTTGGTGGCTACCTCTCCCCCCTCTTGGCTTCACTCCCCTCGCCGTCATTCAGACCTTATACCACCCCCGTGATTTAACCCACATTATATCTGCATATCTTCGAAAAGAACACACACATCAAACTATGTTACTATATTTTAAAAATTCGGCACGTTTATTGGAAACGTTATTTTCTGGCCTCTCAAAACTGCCAAAAATTGTTTTTTCAGACTGGCGTATTTGGAAAATTAACAATCAAAGTCGAAAAAATAACGCCTTCTGAGAGGCGATAATGTAACATGTACCTAGAGACCCCTGTTTTTCGCGAAAATAATTTTGCCCCACATTGCTTCCGTGCCTTACGTGCACATATGCAGTTCTGCTTCGAGGTCAGTGATAGGATATTTTAACTGTCCCGAACCTTGGGGTTCTATCGACCAATCACAGGCGTGTGGTGTTGCACGAACGTTATTGTAATTGGCTCAGTCAAATATGATAAGGCTCTTCACACAGACACGCTGCCAATAACCATGAAGCACAATGGCAGATGGGCACGTAAGACACTGAAACAAAGTGGGACATAATTCTTTTCGCGAAAAACAAGGGTCCCTACACATACGTCGGTCAACGGCACCCTTACCGCTCCTGCCTCACACACACAATCGCAGCCTATCTAGGAAGGCCCCTTAACAGCCGAAGCACGTCGGACGCTAAGTCACAACAAGGGCACTCACTGACGCAAAGTCTATTGTGTTGCTTGAAAAGGAGCTGTCATCGCTAGCGGAAGACTTACTGTGACCGCCATATGGCTGATATGCCTCTAGCGTCAACACTTGGCGCTTATTATTCTATGTCACAGCGTGGCACAAGGTTGCAAGCATATGAGCGTGCAAGCATGACGCAACATGGACAAACTGACGCCTGCTGTTCACTGAAATAATTCACTAGAGAGGCATTTTACAAAACAACCATACAAATGAATTTTTTTTTCAGTGAAAACAAAACAAAATAAACATTGGTACAGTTACAGAGTGTTCTGTAAAGTAATACAATATTGGTATCTTAGAAAAACAGTATAAATATTGCAGACCTATAGCATGCCCTGTGAAGGAAACAGCTTAAACAGTAATGGAAGTTTTACCACATAAAGTGTAAGGGGCCATGTTTGTGAACATACGAAATGTTGAGTATTGTTACGATTCAAGTCTGGTAACACCAGTACACATTTGACTGTTTCGTAAAGATGTACGGGAAGACTATCATAGAGATAGCGGAAAATTATGACATTCTTTAGCGCCGGCGCGGCGTATCCTCTAAAACAGTCCTGCAGATCGTATAATTATAGGACGGCTTTGCGGAATGGTTCATTTAACAATCGTTCAGCATTGAGCGAGTCAAATGGGGCCGCTGCAATAACGAATGAAGAACGTCCGTCACAAGCATGGATTCCAACAAACAGTTAAATTTCCACGCGAACAAACCGATGTTCCTAGCTATCACTTATGTATAGGAAACAAGTTTGCCGGCCTTCTTACACCTCTCTCTTACACCTCTCTCTTACACCTCTGGTCATCTGTGTGGTGAATTAAAAAAATGCAGTTTGTTGTAGCAAATATATGTTAATATTGTAAGTAGCATGAACACGGTGCTCTACAGTAATAAATAAAACTTACTGTTGTGGAAGTGACAGAATTGCTTGATGACCATTCATTACGCGTGTACTGTTGTAGACATACGCCATTGCAATTTTATGCAGTCCCAGAAATCTGATATGAGACTAAGCAAAAAACAAACGAAAGCAAAAAATGAGAAAACAAGCCTGGTTTGGCTGTAGTCAACACATCCATAAACCAAAACAACAGAACATGAAAGATCATATAAGGAATTAGTCAACAACAAATAAAGAAAAATTGAAATAAACACACAAAAATAAACGTCAAACGACAAAAGAAATAATCTGTAAAAACTCAGGACATTCCAATTAAGAGAACACAAACATTACAAATACAAAGATAATGTTGGACACAAGACAAGATAACAACGACGACGTCATAGACAAAATACTCGACTACACAACGATGAACACATAAAATAACACAGTAGATTTATTTAAAAATTGGGCGTCTGCAGCTCTGCTCCTAGTGTGACCAATGGCAGTCAAGCTGTATCCTGATTGGCTGCGCACCTTTTAATAGGTTTTACAGTCTACTGTCACTTTGCAAATATTTTTTTTTGTTAAAGGTTTCCACGCGTTCCTTAATTCAATATAGTGCTGACTAAATACATTTGTGTTAATCACAATTAATGTTACAGTAAACCCAACATTGTAATTCGGATTACAGCAACAGACACTTCCTGCTGAAACCATCTCGTTGTTACAAAAGATTATAGAAAATGTAAGGTAATAACAAGAGTTTCCATGATACAACGAATCCTTGTGCTTTGTTCATATAGAGAACTAGTATCGCTAGTATGATGATCCACACTGGATTGTAAAGAATGCCTCTATGAATTGAACGTAGAACCGTACTGTTTTGTAACAACGACATTTTATTCTGTCCAATGTACAGACGTCATTGGTAGAGCCCACGATTTTTGGTGAAAATAATTCTGCAACAATTCGTTTCAGTGTCTCATACGTACATATGTAGCCCTGCTTCATGGTCAGTGATTGGCTGTTTATAACTCTCAGCGTCTAGGGTTCTACCCGCACATCACAGACGTGTCGTGTCGCAGTAACCTTGTGCTGATTGGCACAGGCAAATGAACCACGCCTGTGTACTAATACATTCTGCCAGTAACCATACAGCAGAGCTCCAGATCTGCACATAAAACATTGAAAAAAGCTGTTACCCAATTCTTGTAACCAAAATTCGTTGGCTCTAGTCACAGGTTTATAACAACGTCGGCAGTCCAAATGTTTAGCTAGCTCTACAATCCACATCTCATATTTTGGTGAGTAACAACTAACCTGCTACCATTGTTTTATCAACAGTCTTAGAATGTTAAATGTACAAGCATTTAGCTCCTATAACAGTGTTTTTTTGCAGTGTTGTACACAAATACGTTATCAGAAACATACTAAGTGGTGAACGTATAGCGGTAAAAACAATTCAAGAGAATTCTTGCAAAAGTTTGATAACATATTTCGTAATATTTGTAACTAAAATCTTTTATAGGATCAGCCTCATTTTACAATGTTGTATCTAAAGGAATGATACGGTTTGGTTTCGTCACTTACTGTTTAATGGAAACGCACCGCTATACGAAAATATTTCATCTCAAAGTTGGCCAAATGTTTTTTTTCTAATATTGTCTTTTACAACGTCTGTTGATTTCACTTAATGTTTAATACTGATTTATGCATTGCTTATCCTTACTGTGGGTGATTAGTAGAAACTCCTGTCTCTGGTGAAAACATCCTGCGTCAGTTTGCTTCAGTGTCTTATGTGCACACCTGCAGCTCTGCTTTATGGTCAGAGATTGGCTGATATTAACTGTTACGTGTCTTAACGCTCTACTGCAAGTCACAGACGTGTTGCATCGTTATTGCGACTACTGTAGTGAAACTAAATACGTCTTTCAACAAAAACACGCTGCCAATAACAATGAAGGCAGAGTTAAATGTGTACACGCAAGGACATAAGACATTTAAACAAGCTGATGCAGAAATCTTGTAACGATTAGTTACATATTTAACTAAACTGAATATTAAAAAATTTATTTGTAATAAGCTTTCCATAGTTTGTAAATAAAAATATAAGAAAATCTATAGTATGTTTTAAGGTTAGACACCTTCTTCCATGGTGTTCGTAAACACACACCCAGTGGACACGTAAAGTTGTCTTATAGTTCTGATGCCCAGCACATCGTGCGATGACACAGAAAGGCGGCACCCTTAATGAGGCCGCTGTCCAGACCACCGAGCGGTGTTCAAATGTTCGGCAGATAAATGTTATTCGTATAATCCTCAGAGACAAAGTGTTTCACTTAGGAATGACATTTACAGAACATTACACGCGTCTATACCCATACCAGATCCTCCAGTCATATTTGAAGGTCATATAATTGTGGCTGAGAATGGGTTGGAATCATTTTTAGGTGTGTACATCTTGGTGCTAAATCATAAAAAATTTAACGCACAGTGTAGACACCTCCGCTTGACTGATAGAGGCGAGAAGACAGCACACCAGTTAAACGATGATATCCCCTAGAGACTAGAGCGAGGCGCAGTGCACGAGCCTGGGTCGCCCTTTGCACTTCCGCAATTGCTAGGCCTCAGAGAAGCAGAACACGCACATCCAGGCTCTCACCTCAAAGAGGCCGAGGTACATCGAATTCGTGGGAAGCGAGGGAAACTTCTGGCAGAAGTTATGTATTCCAGGTGCACACTGCTGCCTTGTGTTCTCTGGCAGCGAGGGCGCCAGACAGAGCAGAGAGAATACTTGAGAACACGCGACCCCAAGCTGCCTGGCTTTATAACGATCCACCCTATGTATAGCCCGCAGTTCCCCAGCAGCACGCGACCTCAAATATTCCCGCCGTCTGCTGGCATGCTGGGCTTCCATCCCCCCCCCCCTGCAACCTTGTCCATTCCTTTACAACTCCCAGCGGGAACATTCCTAGACTCGTGTGCTACCAGTGAATGACTGCAGTCCTTCTATGAGAGCCGCCCATGTCTCACATCAACATACATACAAGAATTCATTAAGAGTAAGTAAGTAAATTCGTGTGCACATTACCCTATACTGTCACAGATAGCTACTGGAGGAAAAAACATAAAAGATAACTTATAATTACCAGCAACCAATTATTACAACATCAAACTTCAAGTACTTAGCTGAAATTATCGGGAAAACTGACAACGAACGCTCGCAGAATAAAGTTACGTTAATCCTACACATGCACCTGGAATATCGACAGCAAGAACTTTATTTCCACTAACGTCAAGTTCTGTCATTACAATACAGTTATTCTCCCATAAGCACTCTAGGCAACTGATACGTCATTAATCATCAACGTCAAAGACATTGAGAAAGTGTAACGGCAGATACCGAGGAAAATACTTGGACCCAAGATAGATCCAGCAAATGTATCTCGATGCGGATAAGCTCCAAAGAACTCTACCTACTGAATGAACTATTCATCTCACTTGCACGAAAAGACGGTTGAAATTCCACGGGCGTAAACCACGAATAGACGACTCTCGATTGACCAAGAAAATATTCCTAATCATGAATAGACCCGACAAATCAAATAACGTTAGTTTGTAGATATTTAAAAGAAGTTCACAGAAATCAATACTGATCCACTGGCAACCACGCGGACTACATACAGATAAAAAAATCAACGCATTTAAGTTTTTTTTTTTTTTTCAAAAAAATCTTACAGCAAGGATTACGAAACTAAAAGACGCATGGAGTCTAGAAAGATGACAGACAGGCACATATAGAAAGAATAAGGACGTTTTGGGAAGGTAAGAAGGACTAAAAGACCAAAGCTAACTATTGGTTCCATGTGCTCCGTGTACATACGTGCGCATTATATATATATATATATATATATATATATATATATATATATATATACACACACACATACACGCAATCCCGCCATAAATTATGTCAAAACCACACAAAAACACAAATAAATAAAACACCAAACGAAAAAAACCACGGACAGAGAAATTAAATAACCAAAGAAAATTACTGGGACACAGACAAGTTTACTTACAAGGGCGACTTCACAGACGTAAAAATGAAACAACGATGACATCACAGAATGTTACCTGCATTCACTCCCACTTCAAGAATTTTTCAAATAAATAAATTGTATTCTATTTTACGAAACTGATCAGGAAACGGATTATATGCAGTTGAAAGTTTACAAATACTTTAAAAGTGCCACCAAATTGTACATGGATGCAGGGAGCGTCTGGCAAGGAACAAAGACAACAATTGGCAGTACATGCTGTGCACAATGCATGTTACATAACACCTACACTAACGACACCTACTTCTGTAACTGATACATGCAGGCATGTGATTTTAAAAAGGAATGAATGTATTTGATCCTTACCAGACAAACCTGAATCCATAAGTTACTTCATGTGGCATCACATTCCGAACAACTGGCACACAGTTCGTATAAGGTCGTTTTCACAAAGTCTGTTTAAAGTCTTAGTTATCTAATGAAACGAGTTGTTTAAGCAGAACGATTAAGTGTTGATTCACATTGAACAGTTTCTCAGCGTACTATAATCACAAGTTTAACTAAACATTGAGTGAGGTAAATGTGGAAACCACGTAATGACATGTCGAGTTGTAATTAGATGTATTGAGATTGTCTTTTATTTTTTCGTGATGGTTTAGAAGATATAATAAAAATGGACAAAAATAAGTAACTTTGAGGTGAATCTTTGGGTTTGTTTTATTGTAAAAGGTTTCGTTTACATTCTCCAATTATATTTTACTTACAACAATTCCAAGTAACATATAACTAGAGACATGCAAAATTCGCGTTATCATTTGGTAGCAGACTAAACTTCACTTTCCTATACATAACAGAGCATAATCTGCGATTCGATTGGCCACCAACTTTTATGTGTTGTCGTTTACGTGTGTTACGTCTTTACAGAGATTGGTCTCCCTACGGTGTAAGCATTCTCCGCGCCAAGTTACGACAATATCGGCCAGCAGGAGACGTCGAACGAGCCTATAGTCACTTGGAGTCTAGTCAGCTGTCAGAAAATAACGTGAATTTTGCATGTCTCTACATATAACATGTTTGCGAATGTTCTCTACGTTTTTATTTGTATAAGCGTATAAGAAATTAATGAATGGAGTAAATTAAATGCAGTTTTCCTCCTGAGAATAAAACTCTTTAGTTTCTTACTAAGGGTTCTTCTTGTAAGAAAATTTGTATTTAAGGTGCGAAATGGTGTTATTGAAACATTTTTCGTAGCTAAATATAGAATATTTTCATGCAGAGCAATTAATTTTATTTTTCTCAAAAACAAGTAACACAATGTGGTACCGGCACCAAAGCACGTGTCACTACAATCACATCAACCTCGTATATTGACAACTGGCCGTCAAATTTATCGTACAATCCTATCCCCGCAATAAATACTATTTTTTCGTTTCAACCGTATGGTGCACAGGTGGCCGCGATAACGAACTTATCGAATTGAGTTATGTTAACAAACGAGATCTCGGAACACTTTCATCACGTACGAACCACTATAAACACAATGACTTATTTATAATCGATTAGAATGGATCGTTACAGCAATTTATCGCTACTCTCGGAAAAGTGAGGTAATAGGTGTTTGTTGGTATAATTAGTGACATGGTGGCCTGGAGATCTACATTGCGTGCCCGAGACCTGGAAGCGTCTGTATGTCAAACCTTCACTGGTGCAGCTTAGTACACGACACTAAACTAGACACAAAACTAGAAATTGTATGCGTATTAATGTACCGTATTGTATATTGATAATAACTTCCAACAGTCACAGATAATTATAAAATTTTTTTTCTCAATAAGTCACCGAAAACATTGAGCGTAAACTTGTATGAGTGGTTCGAGGAATCGGCTTTTTTATTTATACAAGAGTTCTATGGATGTTAATATGCTTGCATTATTAAGATATTACTACGTAACTATTATTTGTAATTATTGACGTTGTCTATTGTTGTAATTCCGTTGCTTGGACAGTAAAATTGCAATAAATCAATGAACTGGAAGTGGCAAATAGTATTTGTTAAGCAGAACGTACGCGGAAGAAATAATCGAATAAAACGTTAAAATAAAGTCGCCTTGCAAGATAGTTGCGTGTTAATTAAGAGAAAATGTTTACTCGAATCACATTTTATTTGCTAATGTGGTTCAGTTTCCAAACACGGATTAAGGGACCATCATAGCTGCGAATGAAATGTGTTGCATCTCGTTGCGATTGTTTCTCTTCTGGAAACTTTAACATACATTGCATTTCCAGAGTATAAACCTATCCTACTTCGTGACACTAAGGTTTTCGAATTTAAGTAACAGTAACATGTTCACACAATTCAATTGTGTCGTTACATGTGACACATTGGCCACTTATTGTTGAAACTACACGTGTCTGCTCTCTATTGGTGACCCAGCGGACTATGTGCGCAGATCCTTGCCAATGTTGTAAAGCCTGCAAAGTGGTTTATCACGATATTAAGGTATGTAACTGTATATGATCAGTTTACCCCATTTATAGAGGCCACGATTTTTGGTGAAAAGAATTCTGCAACAATTTGTTTCAGTGCCTTGTGTGAGGACATATGCAGCTCTGCTCCATGATCCATGCTGTTTTACTCTCAGCGTCTAGGGTTCTACCCGCACATCACAGACGTGTGGTGTCGCAGTAACCTTGTTCCTGTTTGCACAGTCAAATGAGCCACGTCTGTGCAATAATATATTCTGACAATAACCATGAAGCACAGCTTCATATGTGCACACAATACATTGAAACAAACTGTTGCAGAATTCTTTCCGCGAAATATCGTTGGCTCTATTAATGTAAGATAGGAGTGAATGTACGTTTTAAGTTTAAAAATTAAATTTGATTATTATAAACGAGCACCCCCCAACCCCGCCCCAACGGATGAACAACCGCCATTTTGTACTGCACTGTATAAAATAAATAAACCTAATTAGAAAACCACAGAAACAGAAAATTGTGTTGGACAATCATACTTCTCACAAATGAATAGATATGACCACCGCTCAAACACATGTAGCGTATGAAACTATAGTAAAGCCTTGCACGTTTATTGAGTATCACGCTCGTAGAAGCGTTAAAGCAAGATGCGAGTAAAGCCCAGTACACACGGGCATCTTTCTTGTACAAGAAGTTGAACACTTTCTTGTTCACCTCGACTTGTAGCGAACTTGTATCGTGTGAACGGCCACCGAGCATACTAGTGACTAGCATACAAGGACTTGTATACTAGCCAGTGCGCGATAGGGACGGTCCTATATTTCATTATCTTTCTTATACTAGTCGAATATTCGAATATAAACAAACAATTTGTATACATGCGCGAATGTTGTTGAACAAAATAGCTTACAAATACGAAGCAATTTGAAATAAATACTGTCTAAGCTGACCAAAAGATGGTATTAAAGGAATATTTGTTGATTGTACACCATGTCATTTTACATCTGGATATGATCAACTTGAACAATAATGCCAATTTTACAATTTGAAGCTTATGTTTGGTGCTGGTACAGTAAATAGTGATCTTATTACCTCCAATACTCGAAATGCAGCCTTAAAACCAGTATTCAAAATTTTAATGGTATACACCAGATTGTACAAGAAAGTTGGCCGTGTGAACCAAACAATTAATTTGGTAGGGTACTAGCTAGAACACTAGCTAGTGTTCTCCTTCTTGTACACAATTGATGCTCACTTTCATGTACAAGACAGATGCCTGTGTGTACTGGGCTTAAACAATATTCTGCCTTAATGGCTGCAGCTATCCCGGACACCAATAGTCGCAACGCTCTCACTGGTTTGATACAACACGGCAGTTGGTTCAAGGTCGCTGTGGATACACTGTTGTCTTAGTTTCCTTTACATCGTCGTCGTGGTTTGTGGTTCTTACAATCACCTCACTGCGGCCGCAGACCGGAAGTCAACAAAACAACTCTGCCTTCATTTAGACCAGTGTGGTCCAACTACTGCTCAGTCGGCGGTCCAAAAATTACTCCTCAAACTACACTAAAGAAAGTTTAGTTGAATCATTTAATTTATTTGTTTAATGTAAGTTAAATACGTGTGTCCTGTAAAACAAATTACTAGTTTTGTTCTTACTTTTTGAATAACTGGAAAAAAATTAGTAACTAACGAGCATGGAACCTTTTATCTTAGTGCTTACAGATAGTAGTTTAAGGGGGTTCCCTACCTGCGCTTGGAATGCGTTGCAGCAAGTTGCGAGTATTCATTTTTTAACGGAAGTACTCAACGCGCTTCAAAATGGTTCGTCTACGACAAGAACACACACGTCAGTGATGACGCCATAAGCTCAAAGATTCGGTACGCGTGTTTTAAATATGATTTGCGGGCCTCCCAAAATGGCTAAAAACGGCTTTTTCAGACAGCCGTATCTGGGATTATAGAAACCAGAATCTAAAAACGCACAAATAGAAGCACGCGTTCGACTTTATACTATACTTCTCACATATAAAATGATATGGTCACCGCTTAAAGTCCCATAGGAAAATGAATACTAGTACAGGTATACGCGCCAGTTGAGTGGCTTGCACGTAGAGGTCAAAAATACGTTACACACGTCGGCCGGCGGCGACCTTGCTCTTTATCGATTTTCTGCCTCACACACACAAACGCAGCCTATATAGGGAACCGCCTTAACAGTCACGATTAGTCTGAGTAAATGCGGGCTTCGTCGTGTGCGTGTCGTCGTTACATGTACGTCGTTATTTTAGTTACCTTTAGTAATTATTTCTCTTAGTTACCTGTAGAACTTATTTTATCACTAGAAATTATTTTACCGGTACTGCGTGTACACGATAAATCAATTAAATAAACTTAAGAACATACATACTAGCTGCTACCGATTTTTCGATATCAATTTTGAGGTGAAATTGCAAACCACGGCGCGTACAAATGTGAAGAATAATTATATGGAATGCAAAATGTAATTTATTTAAATATAAATCACCACTACGAAATTTGTCAAAAGAACGAAAATACAAGAAGTTGTTTAATTTCATTAAAAAAAATAAAATATCGACGTCGATTTTAAGTATAGCAATACTCCTACAATTATTCACTTTAACGAAAAATGTAAACCACATTTTCTACTCACGTGTTCGTAAGATATCATCGTGATAAATAAACACACTCGGTTTCGAATCAACGTGTAGAGCCGTAGATGTAAAATTGGAGCGATGAGATAGGCGGTTGTCGAAGGGAAGTGTTGCCTGGAAGTGGCGTGATTGGTTGAAAACACACTTGAGACTATATAGTTGGTATCTCGAGCCAAGAGCTATATATACTCTGGAGCTGCTGGAGTCTCCAGACAGCTGTTTCTGGAGGTAGTATGCCGTACACAGTTGGCCTTCAAGTGTCAACACGTCACAACTTTACACAGGTTGTCCAGAAACGACCGTACAATGAACACACAACGCAAACCTGGGTTAGATTGTAGGCGAAAATATTATTGCCAAAATGTTGTACGACGAAATTTTACGCGCACAATGTGGCAACGCAGCATGGAGAAAGTCCCCTCTTGCGCTACAGATATCTTACTACAACTGTTCTGACCATTATATTATGGTCGCAGGTTCAAATCCCGAACAGTCCAAACATGATTCTACGTTTACTCGACGTAACAACGTATTGCCACTGACATTTTCGTCTGCAGTTCAGCCCAGGATTCGCGTGGCATGAATATGACACGGCAGTTTCTGGACAACCTGTATGCACGATGTAATGTTGACGTCACTAGTGATTACGTTATCCTCTTTGTGGAAGCTCTTTAGCACGCATAGTAATCCTATAACGACATGTCAAATTATAAATTTGCATGCCACGGCAGCGTACACCCGACGAAAACTAACGGACTGGACTGAAATAATGCTTCTCCTAGAGCCGCATGTCCTAGACAAGTTCAACAATTTCGTCAGCAAATAAAGAGACGACACGCATGGGCAATGGTTAATTGTTGGTACAGTTGAATGTCGGCTAGGTTTAAATATATGGCCATATAAGACATAAGATTCCTCGTGGACTAATGCTATCTCTGGCGCACCGCTACAAACTACTTGCGATTAGTATATACACAACTATAGTAATCCTGCAATCATTCAAGCTGCAAAACGATACATTGTCTTGTTAAAGATGCTGACACGAAATATTCTCGATATTTTCCACTGTAACAATTAGAGGCAATTAGAGACTCCACAGTTCTGTATATACACAGGCCACAGTCGATTATCAATTGGTTCCTAACAATACGAGTACAGCACGTGTTATCCTCGCTTATTACTTGTTTATTTATTACTGGATTACAGTCGTCAAAGATGTGTCAAAACAGCTGTCGAACAGTCAAGAAGTAAATGTGAGTATACATTCTTGGTGTTCAACATATCTCACAATGCAAGGGGGAATACTCATGCCTCTACTAACAAAGCGTAATCATTTACCAAACAAAAGCGTTTTAGGTTTCACCTAAAAATATACAACCACATAGCATCACTCTTCTAAGAAGTAACAAATGTACTTAAGTGACACCTCGAGTTATGTAAACTGTGACGAACATTAACATCATCTTCTCCTGTCTGTACTGTTTAAGCAAGGCAGACAGCACAATTCCGCTAGGCGGTTTTGTTGAAAATGTTTTCGAAGTGATAGATAATTTGTTCAAGGCAAGAAATTAATTGTGTTTAATTTAACGAGATTAATAAGAAAAATGTCGTTAGTTAAGTATATAGTTAATAAGACCATAGGCATTTTTTGTCTTGAAAAAAAACCGACATTGTGACAACTCCCTTAAACAAAACTGCCAAACATATGATTTATTTCTGCTATCGTTTAGGCAACCAATGACAGGGTGAGAAGTTTCTCTCCAGTACTATCACGTTTCACACGTGTAGATGATTCACGACTTCCCAGCTGCCAGTGCGACCATCATAGCTGTATCTACTTCAATGACACAGAACATTTAAGTGGACATGTTGTCACCTTACAACTATATATAACACTTCATATTTCAGGAAGTGTTTGTGTATGTATTGATTAGCTCTGTGCATCTGTCGTGGTTTCACTTTAGTCAGAGTACGTCGACAAGATAACGGCAATTGTTTATGTACGTGTGTGTGATATATATATATATATATATATATATATATATGAATGTGTATATGTGTGTATATATTTACGAACATGAGTATTCCAATATGTTACTTTACGTTATCCTTGTACTTTGACATTGTACAAAGACACAATTACATTAATATACATTTTATTTTAAGTGTAACGTTTGCGTTTATTACTAAACAAATTAACTAAACTGAAAATAATACGCACGTTTCGTAAATGACACTGAAGCCTAACGTACGACGGTGTGTTGCTGTATAGACGTATATTAGAGAAAATTAATTACTTAAACTAATTGTGAATCAGATCTCCCGTTCACAAAACGCGTCGTAGCATCCAAAGGCATGTGAGTCACGACGCAACTCAAAACTAATGTTTAAAATAACGGAAACACGAGGTTAGTTTTTACTCTTCCCAACTATACACTACAACTTACTTCAAATTACACCTAAAGTGTAAATAAAGCTATGCGATTACACCAATATAAAACGGGTAGGGGCCTATACTTCATTTGGGCTAACGCCATTTGGCCTAAATTAATTTTAGGCAAAATACCTGTTAGGCCAAATTATTTTTAAGCCAAGTGAATTTAGGCCAAATAACTTTTAGGCCAACTGGTGTTTAGGTGAAGTGAGGTTTAAGCCAAGTGACATTTAGGCAAAATGATTGTTAGGTCAAGTGATGTTTACGCTAAGTGACTGTTCGGCCACTTTAAAATTTTTGGCCAAATGCCTTCTAGGCCACGTAGACTTTAAGCCAAATGCCTTCTAGGCCACGTAGACTTTAAGCCAAATGCCTTCTAGGCCACGTAAACTTTAAGCCAAATGACGCGCTTCGTTTATAACTTGTATTGGTTTCAATGGTAAATTCATAAATAACGTGCCACACTTATATAAACAAATTGCATGGACCTTCAAACACAAATATTCACTAACAGACTAAAGTGAGGCTTCTGAGGGCAATTACTGCGCATCAGTTCTATTCCTTCCACCATATTCTGGGAGTGCGTCTTATTGCATGTAGTAACTTTACTGAAACAACAATTGTGATGTCTTAAAATATATGTCAATAATAATCTTTATGGTAAGGTAACATTTGGTTATGAAAAGATAAGTTCAGTGTCGAAGTAATATTTTCTTCGCTATACAAAATGAAAACGTTCTTTCTTAAGAGGGCGTGGTACATAATTCAACGCTAAAAGTATTAATCTATAACTGTAGGTTTCTTGAAGCCAATTTTCGAAAAGTAATCAATAGCAATCCTAGACAATAGTTTTGGCCAACGTTTTAAACAAAATTGTTTTCAGTGTAACGAACTTCTGAGGCACAATATCTGACGCCGGATCCTCGTGCATTTAACTGCGGCGCAAGAGATCACGCGTAACGAATTAGTAATTCTGGACAAACATTTACTCATAAAGTTGGCAAATACCATTATCTGGGATTGTCATTGAGTATTTTATCCATATTGGCTTCGGAAAAAGCGTAGAAATCAATTGATGTTTTCAGCGTTTATTTGTCTACCGCGCACTCTTAAGACAGAATTTAGCAGCACTAATACGCAGCGCATTTTAAGCATTTCTGTACGGAACAGTCAGAATTCTTTAAAGCAAACTTCAACCTCAAAAAAATATTTTTTATTAAACTTACTGTAAAAATTTTTTACTGTGAATGCTTCATCCTACTTACTGCCTGACGGCACTGCATGAGGAAATTTCGGCGTTTGCATTCCTAGCAAGCGTAATTCTGTCAACATGTCTCCAGTCGCAAGATAGCCGTGGATTGCAGCCAGAGCGTAGCTTGCATCAAACGACACACACACGTTCCGTTAGTTAGCGGCGAGCTCCAGAACGAAGTACGGCCTTGCTATTTATACTCCAGAACTCTCCTCTCAAGCCAAAGTCGAAGCTTCGGCAAAAAAAAAAAAGTATTAGTCTCACAGTTGCTCCAAATGCTATCCGCGCAAATCATACATCATCCGCACATTATTCACGCGAATACTATCTTTGTCACAGAACGAGGAGGTGTTTGCAATTTATCTCTCTCCGCCGCTCGGACATTCCCCAAGGAAGTGTTCCCGCTATATCGCAGAAAAGAACCAGTATGCAAATAGCTACTTATTTAAACTACGCCGCTTATTCCAAATGTCTGAGAAATCTGAGATCTGCGGAACGGTCGTTTGCAAACAAGCAACGTATATATATATAGTACTGTGGCGCCAAGTAAATCACAGAAGTTGCTGGGTCGGTACATAAACATCGTCGGCAATACAGTTCTAGTCGTGTGCACTTGATACGAAGTTAAACACGCGTCATCTCTCAAGTGATACATGATCCTCCCACGAGCCAAGACTAACTGTGTTTTGCACTGCATCACTCACGTGACCGGTAATGTTTGTCACATGTCAGTAATCATGTAGCGACAGTAACGCACAGTAGTTTCTGGAGAAGTTTCATGTTACATGTCATCTGTCTACTGGTGTGACGATTCATTTCAGAGTAGAGAAAAATCATGACGTGATACAGCAACTTTTTATCATTTCCAAATAAATACTCTAATCTGAACATGTTCACATTTATTTATTCTTTGGGTTTTACATGACCTTGGACACTTTCAAGGCTTTGTTAGAAGTACACGCGAAAAGGGGAATGGAATCAGCCACAGTTCTTATGAAGGAGTGATTTCAGAAAACCCTGGAAAACCTAAATCAAGACGGCCGGACTGAAAATCGAACCTACGGCTTCTCGAATTACAGCCACGTATAATTCTTTGTCTTGCCATAAAATGCACCTAAACCGTAAAACGGAGCTATTTTTGCACAGGCAGGGTAGTTTTGCACGAATTTAAACCACTCAGTAGTCTTGTTTCGATGACACTTTGTGGATATCAATGTGGAAGTGGTATTGTGGTTTAAGGGTGTTCAAGTGCGCTAAAATCATAATTTTATATCTTTATGAAATAGTGTTAGTTTCATAGACGCTAATTGTGAGTACAGTTTCCTCTTACAATACAATTTTAGCTCCCATAGTTTTCTCATAACTGCGCGACAAAGTCTACATTTGCATGTTCTGCTGCCATGCAAATAGTGAAAACCGACTGACCTATATAAACAAAATAATTCACTTTGATATTACTTCCAATGAGCTATACAATAAATCATTAAAAAGACCACAAAGTAATATTTTGAATTAAAAAAAAAAAATATCGCAAAAGTACAGAAAAAGTTGAAAATTCTGAATTTTTTTTTTAAATGCAAAAATATGCCTAGTTCACCGGATTTTTTGAAAATGTTTTATTACGTAGCCCGTGACATGTTATTTCACTGTGAATTATTTCACTTGCGTAAGTCAATTGGTTTTCACTATTTGCATGGCAACAGAACATGCCAATTTTGACTTTGTCGCACCGTTATGAGAAAACTATGCAAGTTAAAATTGTTTCGTAAGAGTAAAATGTACTCACAAGTATTGTCTACAAAAGCAACAATATTTCATAAAAATATAAAATTACGATTTTATCGCACTTGAATACCCTTAAGGGGCCACCCTACCTGCGCTTCAAACGTGTTGCAGCGAATTAGACTATTCTTTTTTTGACGGAACAACTTAACGCGCATCATATATGTGTATATTTACGAAAAGAACACACACTTCAAACTATATCACTATAGTTTTAAAAAGTTGGCACGTTTATTCGACAGATCGTTTTCGGGCCCCTCAAAATGGCAAAAAATGTTTTTCACACTGTCGTATCTCGAACAATAACAACTGGATTCTATAAACACAACTATAGAAACAAGCGATAGACTTTGAACTATGCTGCCCACACAAAATATTCTGGTAACCGCTTAATATCTCATAGGAAAAATAATAATAGCGAAGCACTGCACGCCAACGACACCCTTACCACTTCTGCCTCACACACTCAAATGCAGCCTATCTAGGGAGGCCCCTTAGTATTTAAATATTACTACGTAGTCTAATTTTTGCTACTTATTTAACAAACGAGAAAAATAATTAGGTATGGTGCAAAATAAACCCCGGTTTACATTATACCCCATAATTACAGAGACTGGAAAACTACGGGGAAAGTTGACTGTCTGCTAGGCTCCAACGTATCATAAGAGTCACTAATTTCATCATCCAATTACAGTAAAACACATATACTACAGTTTATTGAAGACTATGTTGACTTTAAATATTTTCACGATTTTCCAGTGTCTGAAATTATCACGTTTACGTAGAATAAATTATGTATGTTATATTTCAAATTAGGTAATTTATATGAAGATACCATTGCCGTAATACCTCGAAATCATACAATACAATAAAATCAACAAAAAATTAGCAATTGAACTCCTTTAAGGGCACAACAGTCACCATTTTAGATTTTTGTCATTCTCCATCTTAATTCTTAAGTTTCGTTTCTGAAAATACAACTTCACTGGTGCTTAAAACATAATTTTACATATAATTTCTAATGTCATAAGGAATTGTGCTCTAGTTTTGTTACGGCATCTGAAAATGTCAAAAATAATTAATATTCTACATGACGGAGTCTCACTCTGTGATTTAACGATGCCAGAATTTTAATAATGAAACTCAAATCGTTATGAGGACTGCCGGAGTTTAGAGTTGTTTTGATTACTGTCAACCTTTAACATCGACTGTATTGTATATACTAAAAATTATTAAGTTTATAAAAAGTATTTTAGTTTTTAAAATATAACTTACTTCATTACGAAATAAAAAAAATTACAACCACTACAAGTGTACTGTGAAAGTTATGAACATGCCGAAGAGGTCGAAACTACATAACTTTGTATATTGAATTAGTGCACACAGTTAAAAACTTAAACATTCAGACTTAGGCAAGATAAATTAGAATTTTTCTATCACACGTGTCAAAACCGATGCATTCACAACTGTACTGTTACTGCTTACTGCCAAGTTCGGTTGTATAAATCGTAAGTTTAACTTCTCACAGGAAAGGTAGGTATTCCCATAAGCCATTCGTAACACCCCAGATAACTATCACATAGATTTGTACTATAAATTACACACAAAGCGTGATATCTTTAAGGAAGAAAAAGTAATTTTCCCGGTAATTCACGTTCATGAGTGTAAATACTAACGGAGCATCGTTTACACACCTCGCGATTATTATATTCTCATTATTTTAATAATAAACTTAACAGTAGCCTTAGGTATAATCAGTACAGCTAACAATAAATTATTCAAAACTTGTTCCTATTGGCTGTAATTTAGGCATTAACCTCGCTACTGTGTACTATAAATTTGTGCGTCTCTGTTAATTACTTCTTAAGTCTACATCTTACTGCAAGTTGTTAACTGTGTTAACCCCTTTAATCTTTCTCTGAGAATCTTAATCTGAAATGTCTCAGTGATAATGTTAATCCCCGCAACAAAGAGTGGTAAAACAGAATAGAGCAACACTTGTTACAGTAACTAGATTGGAAGAGCGAGTTGTTTGAGTTAACTTCCACAAAACAAATGTCAGCCCGCAACTTCACGTAATTTTCCATTGTCAGGACAGGAGTCTGACATAGTCGACGAAGATAACGGAACGGGAGCTCCACAAATAGCGAAGTAAACAATGCTGTTGGTTGGTAGAAAGGAATTAACTGAACTTCTGAGAAAACTTAGTAACTCCATATAATGCAAGTAAGCAGGGAAAGCGAAAACATAATAAACTTTAATATCACTTGATCGTATAAAAAAAAGTTGCCTAATTTTGCAACATTTCAGCTAAAGTAAAAATTGCAGATTCATGAATTGTGTTGCTCTCTATAATCTCATAGAAAAGTTAAGAACGTGTAGTATTTTTTTATGGGTTACGTGCAAACATTTTTGGAAACAAGCATTCCGTAGTCGATTCGTAGAATTTTTTGTTCGGATGACAAAATATTGCAGTACGAGGTTACGGAATGTCCGCGATAAAATGCACACTTTTGAAGAGCATTTTATCAAGAAAATTATTTAGAAAATAGTTTATTTTTAACTCGGGCGTTAATTTTTGGGTATTGTGTAGGCCCTAATCTTCTGCTACGCAGTTTAAAACTTTTCTTGTTGTGTTCGAGTCACTGATTTTTGATGAAAATTATTTTTCAACTAATAGTTTCAATGCTTTATGTGCACATCTGTAACTTTGCTTTATGGTCAATCATTGGGCATTTTAAACTCTCGGCGTGTTGGCGTGCAAATAACAGACGTGTGGTGTCTCAGTAACCTTGCTCTCATTGCCATATTCAAATATCCTCGGAGTATATGACCTTTCCTCATCATGCCTTACATATCTCAGGCAGATTGTTCAGAAATAGGGAATGACAAGCGACAATACTGCACGGTATCAATCAGCCACGCTTCATCATACACCAAGCACAACAGAGCTATCTGGACGTCAAGCACGTAATTGCAACGTCAGGTCTCATCTATACGACACAGATTGGCAGCTGGAGGGTAAAGACATAGCCAGAATAATTTTCAAGTAAGCTTTAGTGTTCACATCCATCTTAGTCCATCAGAAATTACCTTGGCTAGATTATGAACCCTGCTGTAGCGTGGCATGTGTGTACTTTCTCTCGTGCAACTTCTTAACGTATTCTCAATATCTTGACATTTGACCCATTTATTTATTCTAGGTAAGATAGAATGAATACTTCACTGATACTTCTGTAGTTGGTCGACGGTTGTGATACGCATTTGACAATTGTAGGCCAGTACACTCCAAATATTGTAATGCTTTTACAAGGCAATCCTAGACACAAGTTTTTTCTAACTTAACAAACAAGTGTTTTTTAAGAGTCACCCATTAGTTAAGAGTAATTTCTTGTACCACATTTAAGTGCATGGAGTTTCGGCGTCACAGTTATGCCCCAGAAGTAGTACTTTACCCGGGAAATAATTTTGTTGTAAAAGTTGGCAAAAGCTGTTCTCTAGGGTTGTTGTTTTTATTTTTCATATTGGCTTCGAGAACTTTGACATTTTCAACTGGCGCCATTTAGTATTGCTTTACGTCCCATTGAAACTGGAACATTGCGTGTCAACTTAGTGATCTGAGCTTGAAGGCGGTATTGTTCTTGGTGTACGTACCAATGCCGCCCATACTGCTTTTCTTTCCATTCGCCGGAGATCTGGATGTGATGTGTTTGAAAATATAGTCCCTGCGTTGCCACCAGAGAGATTGCGTTTAATCTAGGTGTTAATGATGTAACCATAGCAATAGTTAGTTTTTATGGTTTTAAATGATTTTCACTGGATATTAGTCTTTAATGAACGGCTGAAGACATTTAGGTTGTGCGAGTTAACATTGTCATTTTTATAAGTTATTTCATGTATAACATTACTACCGCAAGAGTTTAGCTGTATTGACCGGACGACGTTTAGATGAAGGTAGCCAACCCACCTCGCGTCAAGCAGAAGAAGAAGGTCGTAAGTACATCCTAGAAATAGAAAACGTATTGCATCATAATAATTTAAGTAAAACAAGAGCCAATAGACCGCGGTTTATACAAGGTTTAGTTGCACACAGTAGACTCTGACCTTGAATATCTCAGCTCCAGTCAACTGTACGTTGGTTCTCTTCGGCTAAACTTCTCTCGTCCACTTGCGATAACAAATAAAGCTTTACATTTTTCTCTTTTATATTTACATCGAAAATTGATACGAACTTCATTTCAACTTCAAGTGAATATACAGAGTAAACGATCGTTCCTAGTGAAGATACAGAATTAAACCACAACCAGTTTGTGACATGATAATCACAGTCATTCACAGCCTTTGTACAGTTAAATATTTGCCAGTAGGCTGCCTCCATCCCTACGTTGCATGTTAGAGGTACACTATGGGTCGAGAAATATCATAACCTTGCATATACATACAGCACAGTGTTATCATTTATTATATGGCATTTGAAATTTTTCACAATATATTTGAACGATCGTCAAAGGTATTTAGACAGTTATTAACAGACAAATGTCTTACAAGCGTGTGGAGCAGTGGTAGAAAGCTCAGCTCACATTCAGGAAGACCAAGGTTTGAATCCTGATCCGGCCATTCTGATTTCGGTGTTCCAGGGTTTCCCGAAGTTGGGACGGTTCCTTAAGGTCATGATACGTTATTTTTACGGCTTTCCTAAAAATTAGTTCTAAGCCTGAAAGAGAGTAGATATCCTAAAGCCATTTCGTTTATAATATTTTTCAATAATATATTTTTTTTTGGAAAATATTTGTGTGTTTGCGACTACTTATTAATTAACGAAAGCATCTTTCATTAACAATTATCTAAAATCACAGTGTTGTCATATTTGAAATATTATTCAAAATATGAAAGTGGGAGACAGTTTTAAGATATTTGGTCTCCTTTAGGTTTGAAAAGTAATTCTCGCAATATTATAAGAAATCATGAATAATTTCCTTAACACATATCCTGGCTGATATCCTTCCTCTCCCCTTCCACTCAGAGTACACGTATAACACACGGTGAGTACAAACTTCTAATAAGAGTTGTAGGTGTAGGAGGATGATGGTTGGTGAAGAGGGTTGAGATGACTCACTGGTCCAGCGCAGCATCCTCCTGTGTTCCCACAGCGGCGCCAGAGAGCTGGCCGGACGTGATACAGGTTTACACACTGGGTTCATCTCCACATTCCCACGCCACTTGTAATAACTCTCTCCATGTATGAGCCATGAGAACTTGCCAGGCTCTCGGCTTAATGCATCAACATCTGGATATTATTTATCGAGATTATACACCAGCCATCTCTCCCACGCATGTATCTCAACACTGTGGTTAAGTGCTCCGCTCACCTGCGAGTTACAGGCTTACAAGTGACGGAGCTATCAGGGCGAGCGCTGAACTAGCGTGCAAGATTCCCGCCCAACTATTTCTACTAAATGATTTATTGCAGTGACCATGCAATTTTATTGGTTGAAAGTCTGTAGCAAAGTTAAGTTCACGTCTGTATCTCAGTTTCATATACATTTAGTTAGTATATTTGTAAGTATGCTAGTGTAAAAAGTTAGTTTTTAGCTACGTTGTAGGTCTTAGAAACAGTGTTGTTAATGATCGTTTGTTATTTAACAATGACATTCCGTCCTTGTGTGTTTTCTTCCCGTACAATGGCACAATAAGCGCACGTGGAATAGTTTCGTAAAGCAACGTATTTAAGAACACACTGCAACGTATTTGAAGCGCGTGGCAGGCAGCGTACTTAAGGCTGCTCTCTGCAAAATATCCATAAGTTAGTTGAGACAGGGCGTCTGTAACATCTACGGTAAAATGTATACCAGCGCAAATTTAATGTACAATACATATTGGCAATACAAACTTGTATAATTTGTATCGCTGACCAAACTTTTATGTTTGTGCACGCCGCTGTTTGTAATCACACCATGCACATTTTTTACAATTTCTGTGATAATTAGCATTATAGCTATATCTGTCAGTTTATTTAACGATGTGTCATTCAGGTTAAAAAGACGATAAAACAACTTGTACAGAAATGGAATATCAAAGAGTTTTGTAATATATGACTGTTAAAATGTCACGCTATTTGCGAGGCATATACCTATAACTGGAAACACGTGTTTGCCGCGAGAATAAATTCGTACCACTTTGTTACAGTGTCTTACGAGCATATCGGCAGCTGTGCTTCATGGTTATTGGCAGCATTTATTTGTTCAGACACTATCTCATTTGACTGCACCAATTATAATGAGACTTATATGACACCTCACATCTACAATTTTGCAATAGGACATCACGAAAAGTGAGAGGTAAAATAGTCAACTGCTAACTATGAAGAAAAAGTACAGATGTCCCGAAAAGGCAATGAAACAATACGGCGCTAAAATCGTTTCACCGCAAATTTGTGGCTCCACCTATTAAAATAAGTTAAAATACAACGGCTGAGTCTTTGTTGTGAATGACAATACGCAAATATAATACGAGAAAGGTTTCGTGTTCGATTGTCGGTAACATTGCGTATTTTAAAATGACTCTGAACCACGGTCGTAGAAGAACAGGTCTGGACACTCGTCTATCTACCAATGTATTTTGCTTGACCCCCTTGTTGTTTGGCTGTAATTCGTCAAGTTACCGAGAATGTTGTACTTTTTGGCGCTGTAATCCGGGCGGTCGGACTTAAACTCCGCCCACTATTTTCCATTGTTAACGTTATAAAGTAAATAAAGATTTCTGGAGCCATGATTGAAAATTGTGAACGATGGAAGTGTTTCATAAATTGATAAAAAAAATACGTTTTGATAAATTGTTTATCTTAGTGAGAGGGAAGTGGGCGGAGTTTAATTAAGTTCGACCGCCCGGATTACAGCGCCAAAAATCTATAGAATTATCGGTAACTTGGCGAACTGCAGCCAAACAACAAGAGGTCAAGTTTCCAGGCGAGTGTCCAGACCTGTTCTTCTACGACCCTGGTCGTGCCCTCTTTTTACTTTATGATCGCGACTAGGAATTACTACCACGTAAACAAATAAACTCTAAATAGACTTCAATGAGCTATCCGTGTAGACTAATCCTGTAAAAAAATAACCAGCACACATAAAAGAATCACATATAGAACTAAAACTATTGAATACGACAACCAAAAGTATAGAATCATACAAGATTATTTTCAAAACCAGGAAAAGTGAATTTACTCTGATTAAAGGCACAATATTTCTCGAAAGTATTCGCTGCTTATTTTAGAAACCAAGCCTGTCTTAGAGAATTTTTCGAATAGAAATATTTATTTAAAGTTCATACTTTATTATTGCATACAAGTGCTTGAACACTAACATCTTTGAATCTCTTTCTTCAGCGTATTTTCTATGCATGTTACGTACTTTTACTGTCCGGTCGATCTGTGAGATTTCCCTTCTCTTATTTTAGCCCCTAAGGGGATAATTTTTCAAAAAATATATGGATAAAACTTAACAACACATCCCTAACAGCAAAATTTCCATATTTCTAACTTTAAAAATGACAAACTTAAAAAAATGTGTCATCCATTATTTAACCCCTTTGGAGAAGAATTTCCATAAATTATTTCTTAGTGATCACCTACTTCATAAAAGGAACTGCTGTGCGTAATTTCATACTTATAGACCAGCCGGTTTAACCTGTGCGTTGTCTATCAGTCAGTGAGTGTTACAAAACAATTATTTGGTTGCGATAAAAAAATTCTGTTTAACTCAAATAAATATTTTCTCAGCGCACTCTCTGCCGTAATTGCATATATTTTTCCACAACGTAAACTTCGTTGAAGGTACAAAGTGTTACGAGCAGTGCTCAATATAAATATGTAATCACTGACTTTATATTGCAGAACTGTGTGAACTCGGGAGATGATAGGCACTTTCACACGCTCGGCCGAGCCGGAACTACAAACTGATGGAGAGATCGCGGGCAGATTTTCACACGCATCAACATGATTGGCGATAAGTATGCCTTTAGACGCCAGCTTTGTCTTCCTCTTTCCCACGCCTCTGCTACGAGTCTTCAGGACAACCACTCGTCCGAAGAATATGCAATTATTAAACAGCAACTTTGGCGCAATCAATTTACATACTCTTTCAACTACCTAAAATTGTAAGTTAAGGGGCCTGCCTAGATAGGCTGTGAGAGTGTGTATGTGTGAGGCATTAGCGGTAAGAGTGTCACTGGCCGGCGTATGTAAGGCATTAACGCCTCTCCGCACAAGCAACTCAGACGGCGTGCTGTGTTTTACTGTTATCCTTCATCCTATGTAACTTCAAGCTGTGACCACATTATTTTATTTGTGGACAGCAGAGTTCAAAGTCTAACGCTTGATTCTATAGTTGTATTTTTCGAATCCGGTTATTATTTTTCCATATATACGGTAGTCTGGAAAACCAATTTTGGCAATTTTGAGGGTCCCGAAAACAATGTTTCTCATTAACGTGCAGAATTGTTAAAACTGTAGCGACATAGTTAGAAGTATGTGTTCTTTTCGCCACTGCTCATGTTTATTGAGTAGCAAAGAGTAACCAAGTGACAAAGTTCAAAAATTACATAAAACAGAATAAAAACAAAAAACGATTCCAGAGAAATTTCGTCAGTTTATATATATATATATAATGATATATATATATATATATATATATATATATATATATATATATACACATACATATAATATAGTAAATAACTAGCCGAAAACCTACAAACATGTTCTAGAAAAAAATATAAATTACTGAAAAATGTTACCAACAAAATGTTTTTAGGATAACTGCTCACTTTCAGGCTCAAAACTAATGATTGGAAATGCAGTAAAAATAATGCATCATGACTTCAAGATTTCACTATACACCTGACGTACAAATTCTTTATTTAAAAGCCGTAATATTTGTTTTAGAGCATAAATAAAAAATGTTTGTTTGAACAACCAATTAAATGTACTTGTTCTTTTAACATGTTTGTACTTAATTTGTTTTACACGTTAAATGCAATTTGTAAACAATCGTAAAAAATTGAATAATAATGATTTTCTATTACTGTTAACAAATTGCATTTACCAAGTAATGCAAATTTAGGGCAGAAATGTTAAAGAACACATAAATGAAAACGGATCTCAAACAAAATATTTTAAATTTATGCTCTAAACCAAATATTACAGCTTTAAATCAAAGTATTTGTACATCAGGGGTGCAGTGGAATCTTAAGAACAGTCACAACTACGGGAAACCCTGGAACATCTATATCAGGATGGCCGGATCGGGATTCAAACCCTGGGCTTCCTAATAGTGAGCTGAGCGATCTACCACTGCTCCACACGTTTATGAGACATTTCTCTCTAATTGCCTAAATACTTTTGGTAATCGTTCAAACATATTGAGAAAAATATAGTGTGTAAATATATATATATATATATATATATATATATATATATATATATATATATATATATGTGTGTGTGTGTGTGTGTGTGTGTGTGTGTGTGTGCGTATGGTAAACTAATTTGGTTTTGTAGTATTTTTACAAAAATAATTCTTTATTCGAAGAGAAAAATACTCGAACATCAGAAGCATGTATCTCAGAATTATCTCTTAATAGCACATAGTTTCTGTCGTTCAGCGAAGAAATTTAATAAATAAACAATTTGAAAACGTACTGTAACCATTCAGAATGTACGTAGGGAAAGTTACGTTGCTCATAAAATTAATGTATTTTCTCTACCGTGGGACAAATTTATAAAAAATAATGCCGCATAACCAAACTGGTTGCCAAGTGACCATAACCGAGTCTAAGTGTTTCTAAAACTTTTTTTGGGTGAATTTTGCGACTTGCTTTTAAACAACCACATCACAGGTTGCATTATTCCCGAGGGCAAGGCGCACTCACAAAATAATTCTTTAGCGAAAGTAGTACTATTTGCCTACATACCAGGCGTTGTATTATTATCACAGCTACAGTTGTGCGCATTTTTCTGGCAAATGGTGCATTCCAAGAGCTTGCAACAAGAGGAACTTTACCACTCCTTACGATGTACTGCTCGAATAGACAACACTAAATGGTCACAATACCTCAAAACAAAGTAATTATTTTTGCATTGTAACAGCGGCCACTCCTATTTTTTTTTTAAATAAAAGGGGAAGAGTTTAAGGCTGCATATTTTACAAGTTAAACATTTTAATAATAGTTCAAATCAGCTACGGAATACTACTCCTAACCTTTTTTGATATTTTAAGAAACTACAATTCTAAAACTCGCTTTACAAGGGCTCAAAACTGCCATAATAATATACACTTGTTTTGAAATTGGCCCATGTAATGTCGTCGTACTTTTTCACAAGGAATCACCTCCCGTAATTTGGGCTGTTAAATTCCTTGCATCGAATATACATTATATGTATGTATATAGTGTATGAATATAAATACACACTTTTTTTAACATTGTATTAACAGAAGTTTGTGTTATACAGTAATTGTATTTTACGAATAATATATCAGTAAATGTGTCTTCTTTCTATAGCTATATTTTCTTGTTAAGCGGTATTGATCCCTACCACCTTGGATTTATCTGTTTCTTCTCGATGACTTCAGTTCCAGTCGATGTATCAAAATTTTTGTTACGACAAGGCATAGATACAAACTTAATCGATTTTCTGTAATTTCTGGAACCATAATATATTCATTATTTTGCAACGGGAAACAGTTGAAAAGGAAACATTGCTTCATTTACGGGAGCGACTACAGAGGCCGCAACATTAACAGAAAAAATGCCATATGGATTCCAAAAAGTGAATGAAACAATAAACTATGCCTTGTCAGCGTGAAAACGTAAAACAACGTGTCTTATTCCCTGACTTATAAGAAAACCCGTAAAACCGATCTGACAGGGATGAATCCGCCTTAAGTTACTTTGAAGCCGACCCTAGTCGAGCTACATTGGCGTGTTGTTCCTGTAGCCGGATGTGCTGTGCTGCTCCGTTGTTTATTCTTCATCGTCCACTACAACCTGCTGCTGTCAAGGCCGGCACCGCTATAACTAGGAGTGCTTGTGTTATTGTCCCAGAACGCACGGAGTGCATAGCTGATGTTCCGTTACTCTAGTCACTTTAGCGTGGCGACAAACCACGCCCACATTGGTATATTTCTGGAAGACGAGAGACACACATGCGCGCGGTACGGGCTCTAACAGCTGCGCCACTATGTCCTATTTGTTCTGGTCGCTGAGCAGGAAGTCTAGGAGGGCAGTAAACACGAGCGTAACATCCGGCCACTGTTAGCACCGAGGTCCTAACTCAGCCTCGCAGCCAAGTCAAGTGGCTCTCCGGACCCGCAATAAAATGCTTCTCTCCGGCTCGCCAGGCTGCCGCCTAAACGAAGCAGCGTACTAAAGAGCATGCAAAAAATATGGACCTTTTCAGTTTTAAAAAAATAATACATCATACACTAAAACATTACTGTATATATATATATATATATATATATATATATATATATATATATATATATATATATATATATATATATATCTGTGTAACGGTTTTATTATAACTACTCGTGTTTAGAATTTAAAAATATAATTTGCAAAAATTACAGCGTGAATAGATACCCATGGCCCTAAGAGGGAGTCCCCCAAAATCTTTAATTGTTTTAATAATTTTTATATTTGAGCGATGTGTGGTTTGTTTTGTAGACATTTATTGTCACTATAATTTACAGAAATGAAAATGTTTCAGCTTTAATAGTCGTTTTATATTGTCATGTCAAAGTCAAAATTGGTAGAAAACGGTTTTACACTAGAAAGGAAAACCAACTGACTACAGAAATGAAACATTTCACACTTAAAAACAGTGTTACGTGCAAGGTCAAGGTATACATGGGAAACAGAATTTACTTTTTCTGTATTAGAGAGTTCAATTACGTCACATGGATTTACGTCACTTGGCTTCAGAAGGGACGGCCCACAAAATATCTAAACCTAAGGAAACGACACCAGCATCCATGCCCGTGCTGGGATTCGAACCCAGGACATATCGCACCATATGTCTGCATGCTACCGATCAAGCTACGGAGACCGGCATTGTGATATTTAATGTCACCGTAAAGTCAAAATGTACACCCTATCATGGTAAAAATATAAATAAATTTCTTCCTGCTTCATGTTGGAAAATTCGTTTGTAACTTAAAATATGGCACTTGTCGTAAAATGTTCTTCCCAGTTGCGTATAAAATAAATCTAACGATGTTGACTAATTTATTAACAAAAAGGATAATATTTAATTTCTGATTATAAAATTTTAGGATTTTTAGCCATCACTTTGTGCTGTCCAAAAAATGTTGCTGGGTAGGTAACATTGTATTTAACATAACTATTGGACGGTTTTATTTATTGTAGTTTTGTAATGTATCAAAACCGTCCTATAATTCAGCGCGCAGCATTTTTGGCGTTATAAACTAACCTAAACAAAGTACAACTAACCGAGCGTAAACCTAAACTCAACTGCCACAGAGGGAAGGAAGGGGGGAAGCCAGCACAGGATAAAGTGTGGCATAACAGTACGGTATGTAGTACGAGCCATTCTTTAGGCGCCGATACTTGACGACAGTAACTAGCAGAAGTAAAACTGTGACGACGTGACGCTTGGAAGGGGAGGGGTTGGCGAGGAAACACCACCAAGCTGGCTTTACGCCAACAGTCCATTAGACGACGTAGCCACGTGTGTCTTCACTAGCTGACATTGCCAACGACGTGGCGGAAGAGAGCTTTCTTCACGGAAGACACACAAAGTTGGTGTGACGTGAAGAAGGTCCAGTTTATTTCTCCAGACGCATCGCCCCATAACCACACGACGACACGTAATGAAGAAGCAGTCTACGTCGTAACCATTTGAAACGTATGGGTGATGTTTGGTGGCTGTTCAAGTGCGATAAAATCGTAATTTTATATTTATATGAAATAGTGTTAGTTTTGCAGACGATACTTGTGAGTGCAATTTCCTCTTACAAAAACAATTTCATGTTGCATAGTTCTCTCATAAAGGCGCGTCAAAGTCATAATTTGCATGTTCTGCTGCCATTCAAATAGCGAAGACCAGTTGACTTACGTAAGTGAAATAACAAGCAATGGGCTACGCAATAAAAAATTAAGAAACATCCCGCGAACTATTTGTATATTTTAAATTATTTTCAATTTTTGTAATATTTTTTCTGTACATCTGTGATGTTTAAAAAAAAATTCAAAATATGACATTCTGAGTGTTTAAATGTTTCATTGCACAGCTCCTGGAATGTAAGTCCGGAGTGAATTATTTTCTTTAAGTAGATTGATTGGTTTTCACTATTTGCATGGCAGCGTAATAAGCAAATTTTGACTTTGACGCCCCGTTATGAGAAAACTACGAGAAGTAAAATTGTTTGGCAAGAGGAAACTACACTCACAAGCATCGTCTACAAAATTCACTATATTTCATAAAAAATATAAAATTATTATTTTATCGCACTGGAACACTCTTAAGAATATTACGTACCACAGACGTAATTTCCTACGTTTGATGTTCGGAACATGGTGGCGATAAGAACCAGTCTGCCATGACAGAGGAGAACCATGTTGCCTCTACAAGCGGAGCGATAAACTGTTGTGTTGTTTTTTCATAGCGAGTTTTTTTTCCTAAGGAGCGGAGACCCTACAATATTATTTGTGGGAAGTATGAGGTAAGGGTCGACACACGCTTCTAGTGTTGTGTCTTAAGAAACCAGGTAGCATTTTTGGAGATATAGCTGTCTAAAAAGTCAGTTCTTCAACCGTTTTAAAAAGCCCAAAAATAGTTTTTAATAAAAGTTTCGGATTTCCGTTATATGAACGTAGTTTAATGTGAATTATATTTTAAAAGGTTAGCATAAGTTATGTAGTTTGGCAAGAAGAAGAAGAAGAAGAAGAAGCGTGACATGTAACAACGCCGCCGTTCATTCATCGGGTACAGTTGTCATAAAAGACTTGGCTGCACCGACCATATTACATTGAGAAGAACGTATTGTTGCAGGTACCTCTCAATATTGGTCAAACAACCCAGTTTGACTGTCGCTACTATATCTATTGTTCATACAACATGAACTGTTAAAAGAGCAGACAGAACTTTCTTCCGTCTAATATTTTATCGTCAGGCAAATGTGGCCACCAAAGCAAAATAAGTTTGGGAATAATGAATATTTGTCTACAAATGTCGAAACTATATATATATATATATATATATATATATATATATATATATATATATATATACCTACATAATATAATGGCATATTTAAGGCCCATGCACGTATGTAGTACAATGTAAAACATGCAGTGAATGTAACGTATGTACAAACCATGACGGAATTTTAAAGTAAAATGAATATTTGAGAGGCCGGCTGTACGTGATGCTGCAAGCACTATCGTGGTATCAAGCTGAAACACTCGTCAGTCAAAAGCAACCTTTCTTATCACTACCAGGCTCTCAAATGTTCTACAGTTATCAATATACCGTCATTTCGTTTTAATTTTCTAAGTTCGTTAACATATCATTTTCTCTGCATGTTCATGTCAATGTATTATTCTTTGGTCATTTTTTTTTAAAACTTATTAGTTCATGAACAGTATATTCAAAAACACAAGGTCTCTAAATGTAATAATATGTAAATTAAAAAGTAAAAAAGCAGAATAGAACAAGGTAAATGTTTGAATAATAAATACTACAGTCTCGCTGAAGAAGCAGGAATAACAGACGCGGTGTTCAGAGCAGGAGAGGGAGGGAGAGGTTCAGAGATGTTCTACACAATAATTCTACACTGTTGAACAACTCATACGTAGAGGCGGTGGAACCCGTGAGAATCATTTCAGCCAGCGTACTTTCCAAATTTTTGTAGCATTCTGCGCCTTATGACAGGACGACGCTGTGGCACGGTTTATTTGTTTGCACACCAATCACAGACGTTCAGTCATGGCGCACCAGACTTAACGTTCGCCCAGTCAAATATGGACTCGCCAGTAAGGAAAGAAAAGCGTCAGAAATGAATGTATTACACTGAAGCCTAGCAAACTGTCTATATTTCCCGCGATATACCTGCATTTCTAATTATACGGCCCTGATTAGTCTACAGACGTATAGTTACTCTCATTTTTACTATAATAAGAACATATCTGCTTTGTATATGTTACAGGCATTTTTAACCTAACAGTTCATATTTATGGATACAAATGGATAATTTTAAACGGAATAAGTTAAATACTCTTCTGCAAAAGTAACGAGTGTAGCAAACACTATGCGATTACACGTCAAAATATACACAAACAATGGTGCACTAAACATGTTACCGCAAAGTACACAACCACAAACATTTACGTAAACTATTATTACACCGGGAGTAAATGAAATATTGCTATCCAGTAAACCAGGCATAGAAAAGTATTTACATATATAAAATGCGTAGTTTATTTAATTGGTCATTTGCCGTGCCCTCTAACATCACAAGGCCGTAGTATACGTACACAGGGACTCGTACCTGTGTCCGATCTCTTCATTAACTTCTGTAATCTGACCAACACAATGATAAATGTTCTGATTTCAAACATTGTTTCACAATAAATATAGTTATCGTGTCTCAGTTTTTTAACATCACAAGATACAAGAACCCGACCAAATAAGAAACAAAATTTATCACTCAAAAAAAACCTGTAGCAATAACAACACTAATTTAATGCCCAAGTTTCATCTCTGGTAATGTGAATCACATAATTTAGTTGCTAAAGAATGACAGTTACTGCAGCATAAATTCGTTGTCTTTTTTTTTAAAATAACCGTAAGTTAGTTGCATAATATTGTAATCATCCTAAAAACACTAGTTTTTAGGAAGTCATTATAAGCGTTTCAAATAAATGTTGCTTCGGATACTCATCTAATGTCCTGAAGGTATACCAGGATTCATAAATAGCATTTATTACAGTAAGATACACCGAACAACATTTCAGGCGAGACAGGAAATACCTAACAAATTCCAGAAAAGTATGGTTTACATGAGAAGCGGATGCTGCTGTTGAAAAATAAATTTCGACGGTGGCACAATACAAGCAATTGTTGGAGATTGTATCGAGAATGTAAAGTTTATGGGGCATACTGCGTGGAATAACAAATGAATCTTCGTGGTTCAATGTATTCTTCCTTGTGCTCTGTGACAAGCTTATATCTGCTACCAAACGGCAGAAACTGCACGTCCATTTCTTAAAACTGACAGCTATTGCTTACACATTCTTCTCTTCCGAGAAGGACGTCTTGCTTTGCAACTGTAGAGATCCTGTTTGTGGAAGATATTCTTGGGTAACCAGTGCCATTCACCGCCTCGCAGATTTCTAATCTAAAGCAAAATGGCAGCTGGGCGTAATAGACTCAAAGTTGCACAAACAAAACACAACGACTGTAGCGATCGTGAGTCTTCGATGACACTCGTTTATATCCGTAGCTTTATTCCTTGTGCCAGTTTCTTCATCGCGCCCACGAATCATGAAGGAAAACATGTTTATAACTTTGAGTTCTGCGTCACAAGTTGTCCGACCACACAGTACGGTCAAAATAAGATGAAACTTCAGAAAGTTCACTTGTCTAATTGCATTGGTGAAGACTTGTATCGGGATTATTAATGATTCCAACCCGTGTTGTGTCGACCAGCTGCTCGTCAAGTGAGTCACACCAGGTGGTAGATGCAAATAAATTCTGGTACGACTTACTAGCCTCATAAACTCGGGCCGTTTATGTAATTTCTCACTGATTATTTTATTCGTCACAGATTTAATTTTTAAGATACAAAGAAGCCAGCTATTTAAACACGTAATATACAAGCATACGACATATTTTAACTGAAAAAAGTCATTTAATAATCATGTCACCGTTAGAATATTTTTGAATGACTCTTGAAGTGGGTTTACTAACTGAACCGTTTTATGGACATACGCAGTTGCGGGTGAATGTTGCACAGTTGCAGAAAAAACCACAAGAGAATAAAAAGCTACAGAAAGAAACGCCAATAACGGCCGTTGTCCACAAACACATATAACATTACGTATTCAGAAAAATTACTCAAATTAATTTCAGAATGGAGTACAGTCAAGTAGTTGTATCAAGACGAAAGACGCAAAAAAAAAAAAAACAATAGAATAGTATGTTTTAACATAATTGTCCCTCTTCACCTTTCTTAATACAACTATTATCCGTGCCGGAATATTTTTATTTATTTATTTTCTTCTATTTATTACGTATTTGCGGAATTTAATTCAAGAATAATAAGTTAACTCTTAACATCCACGAAGATTATTTGTTTCATGATAGACACGTTGTTCTCTACGAAACACGTATTAAATTAAAGACGCCACACCAAATACGAAAACTAACTTTAGAAGTACTTAATTTCACGCAGACAGTATGCTTTACAATATATATATATATATATATATATATATATATATATATATATATATACGAACTACACAAAAATGTATATATTACAACACTACCATATATATTTACACGTACATAAATACATACATACACGTACATACGTTTGCGTGTACACATGTTTACGTTTATATCAGTGTAGTCTACACTATAGACAAAATACTGCTAGACGTGAATGTTTCAAATGTATATTTTTGTCGCAATGAAAATTTTTCCATTGTTTATTTATACCATAACTAAAAAATTGTCCCAACTAATTGTTAAAGAAATGCTTTATAAATATAGGTAATGTGTTACTCTCCTTCAGAAGTTCCCAGCTTTGGCCATGATTTTCCGAAATCGCTCCACTCGAATTCTGAAACGATTATTCAAATTGGCCATTGTTTATTCCTCTGCTAGTTACTGTCATTGTATACAGTTGTATGTTACGATCTCTAAGTATCTCGCTGTCGTTAAGCTACTCTAAGGTAGCTTAATTGTTTAACTATAAATAAAATACATTTTCGTATAGTTCTAGAGACAGTAAACATGAGCAGGCTCATTGACCAGAAGGTTAGATTCCACAGGTGTGTGTGTGTGTATATGTATACGTATATATATATATATATATATATATATATATATATATATATATATATATATATATATATATATATATATA
>PNEQ01055426.1:0-32336 GCA_003012365.1 Medauroidea extradentata
GGCATGTTGCTGCTAAATGATCCTTGTTACCGCAACGAAAACATTCTCTCGGTGTGCCTGGACTACGAGACGTACTACTACTCACTGCCAGTTTGTTTACCGCGCGCACTTTACACACCACTTCTTCAGAAGTTTGATGAGGGCCTTGAAATAACCTTTGTTGTTTTTCCGCTTGCTCTAAAGTCGTTGCCAAAGCATATGCCTGTTCCAGTGTATGTTCTTGCTCGATGATTTTTTGCTGAATATGTACACTTCGTATTCCACTTACAAAATGATCCCGTAATGCTTCCGTTAGAAATGCGCCAAAATTACATGTTGCCCCCAAATGTTTAATGGCTACTAGGAATTCGGCGATCGACTCTGTTTCTTTTTGTACTCATCCATGAAATTTAAGTCGTTCCGCGATAACCAGTGTCTTAGGGCAGTAATGATTTTTAAGAACTGCCACTAGTTCCTCGAATGTTTTTTTGCCCGGTTCGTCTGGAACCACTAAGTCCCGCACGACTCCAAATGTGTTTCTCCCAATGACCGACAGCAATACCGCCACTTGTTTCTTCTCCGGTACCGAGTTGGCATCAAAATAAAGCTGTAACCATATTAAATATGAAACTATATCATCTGCGCACTCATCAAACTCGTCTATCCGACCAAACGAAGCCATTTCTCCCAAAAAACGTAACTTTCCTTGGCTAACCACATTGTCGCCACTGTTATGTATTTGGTTCGTCCGCCATCACTGTTTATCCCGTGCTGCCAACCATATCACCTAGTCGACAGTACACTACAGAAATAAAAATGTTTTAGAGAAACTGCTAGAGAGTGGTTTAACACTCCAGAAAAACTAATGTCACTTTTTAAAGCCACAAGTAAGGTTCCTTGGTTCTGTTCATGATAAGGAGTGTTTTTACATGAATACAAGTAAGGTAGAAACAATTGAAAAAGCACCACAGCCAAAAAATATTTAACAGTTGTAAACCTTCTCAGGATCAGTCAATTACTATTTAGTGTTTGTACCCAACATGTCGGAGACCTTAAAGCCATTATTTAATCTTCTGAAATAATATGTCAGTTGGGTGAGGTCAAATGCATGTGAACAGGCACTTACAACAGTAAAGGAAAAGCTAAAAAATAACATTGGATAAAGTATTTAGCGGAATACGATCCAGAGGTGGAAATAATTCTTTCTTGTGATGCAAATGGATAAGGCGCACATATAGGTCAGATTGGTAAAGATGGAAAGGAAAAATCCAACTGCCTATGCAGGTCTTTAACTACACCCTAAGTCTAAAATAGATTATTCTTAAGTAGAAAAATAAGCACTAGCTGTAAATTTTGGGGTATGGAAATTTTATCAATATTTATATAGAAGACATTTCATAATTACAAGGTTGATACAGACTACCAGGGTAAAATTTCCCTGACTTTTCCAAGTTTTTCAGACAAAAATTAGACACAAAAAGTCAGGATAAATTGAATTTATGTGTTTGCCATATTTAGCTACCATAACCTGATAAAAGGCTATTAGTTCAAGTTAATCGGAAGTATTTTTTAACATTATTAGAAGAAAGATCCATTTAATTTCATTCTGTGAATAGTAGTGTAACGGTCTTTATACAGTCGCAAACAAATCTCATCTTAAGAGGAACTGCCATATGTTAAAACATGCTCAAAAAAGCTACATACAGGACACAGCTAAAACAAATAATTGCATGTTGTTTTCGGTCACAGACAGTTTTGGTAGTCTCACGTTCCAATGTCTATCCACTGGAAACAAAGGTCAGTGTGTCCTGCATTCTATTTTTAAAGTCAGAGAACTAAATTACATAAATTATACATTTTTACTAAATGAATTTACATAATCTACATTCATAAAATTACTGAAAATGCAAGACTATGGAGTAAAGTGAAATATGTAGGTGTAAAGTTTATAACTTACTACGCATTTTACTTTCAAGGCACCAAAAGTAATTTCCCTGACTTTTACAAGATTTTCCCTGATCACTTTCAAATTCCCTAACTTTTCCAGGTTTTTTTGCTGTTTTCCAAACCTGTAGTAACCATGTATTAGTAACTGACAACGAAACCCCTTTTGGTGGGATAGAGAGAGGGGGGAAAGGGGGGGAGGGGATTTCATTCACGGCAGCAAGCAAATTACAACAATATGCAGTACTTCTGTCAGAGTTTATGCATACTATAAAGTTGGTACCCTCTGAGGAAAAAACAGGGTTGATGGACTGTGTATGCTACCGCTAGGGAAAACCTCACAAGTCAGATTGAGGCGGATGAGTCTTCCTACATCCATTTAATTGTAAATTAGGTACTAGTGATTACAGTTCACTATGTTCCACGGGAGTCAACAACGGACCCAATAATAAAACAGGTAATGCACTGCGCTGCACATGGATAGCCAGATACTAAACTACCACAGAGTCTTAAACCATATTGTCCAAGACGGAATGAATTAATTGTGGATGAAGAGTGTTTAACGTAGGGGCACAGATTAGTCATTCCAGAAAAACTTCACAGTATGTTACTGGAAGACTTGTACAGTAGCCACATGGGTGTAGTAAAAACCAAAAGTCTAGCTAGGTCTTATTTCTGGTGGCAGTTGCTTGAACAAGAAATTGAAAGACACGCAGGAACCTGTAAAGCTTGCACTCAGTATCAAAACAATCCATCAAGGGCTAAATTGAGTGCACTGTCTTGGCCACCTGGGTCTAATTGAGAAACTGCATGCTGGCTATTGTAGTCCCAAAAAATTGCTAAATGATCCTAGTGATAATGGATGCTTATTCCAAGTGGACACAGGTTTATGCGATGACTAGTATAAGATCATCCAAAACAGTAACTGCATTCAGGCAGTATTTTTGTATCTGCAGAGTTTCAGGACTTTCTTAGAAATAACGGGGCATGCCACATCATGACGGCAGTATACATGCCTATATCAAATGGTGCTGCTGAGGACAGTGTTAAAACACTCCAGACAAATCTTAATAAACAAACGTTTTGCAGTAGAAACACCATAGGGACTCTGCAATCATTCCTGTTTAAGTATTGCGTGACACCTCACGAGAACTAGTCAGGGCATCAACTAAGAAAGAGATCTGACTTACTCAGACCCAATTGGAAAGACAATCAGGAGAACTAGGTAAGTTAGGTTCTTAAGGTTCTTCGGGTAACAGAAAAAAAAAAAACTTTGTTATTGGTCAGAAAGTTTATATAAAATATTATACAGCAATTAGGTACATGGATTTTGGCAACAATAATTAAAAATTGGAAAATGTTATGGTTTCCGTGAAAACTAAAGATAAAACAGTCCAGAAGAGGCATTTAAATGGGATAGTTTCAGAGAACCACGCCACACCACCCATGCCTCCGCAGCACTTAGGTTTCTCCCGACATTTTTATTTTCTTAGTAGGCGGCAGAAACACTCAGACCGAGCAGAATGCATAGGACAGCCAGGGCAGATTCATTTATAAAGTTTAACCATGTTTTCATGAAAGGGTAATGTTATTCTTTTTTTCCCCAGAAAATATGTGAATGCCAGTCAGAGTCATGAAAACCAGTTTTACAGGGTGGCAACCCTTATAATCAATTTTCACCTTTGTGCTTTTCTAATACGTAATCTCAGTGCCTTACATCTGGTAAGCAATTACTTGTGTCACTGTGTGTTGCATCACACGTTAAGCCTAAGCTAAATACACATTTAATATCAGTGTTTATTATGTGCATGATAAATTAAATTTGAATTTTGGCCACTTTGTGATACTAGCGTTCACCATGTGCGTTACATGCGGCGAGCGCACACTCACTCAACCCAGGCGTTTCCTGGTAATTGTAGCCACTGGCAGTGTCTTACATGTTCAGAGTTCCGTGCTCATTTAAGTTATCTACATATAATTCTGTTTTACCGTATTTGCCGACATGTAAGACAAATAATTTTACATATTTTTGGCTTTCAAAAATTGCTACTCGTCTTATATGAAGGTGCAAAAATTTTTGGTAACCTAAAAATCGTTTGAAAGCTAAGCTGCAAGCTGTGGAGTTGTATGATGTTTCAAGGATTGCGTTTTTCATCACAAATGAAAACGAGTGCCCCATTTTTTAAATAAAATTTACGGTACAAAATTTTGATGAGCGTCATTCATAATAAAGGACACTTCCTCGCAATGAAGCGGTGATAGATGCAGCTGGAGCGCGTGCCTAGATCCTTTGTCTCGCCAGCCCACGATTCTCGGGTGGAGAAAATGAGGATCCAGGTCCGCTTGCTTACATCCTTTGTCTTACAAGCACAAAACACTTTGGTGGAAAAAACGAGGATCTAGGTACCGCGTGCCTAGATCATTTGTTTCGCCAGCACAAAACTCTCAGGCGGAGAAAACGAGGATCTAGGTATCGTACCACATGTGTCTACTGTCTAGTGTTAGGCTGGCGGGCGACAACAGCACACAGGAATACAATGACCTTGCAAGGAGCTGTTGTTGCCCTGCGTTGCCAAGTTGCGCACAGCTGCCAGCAACTGATGATGTCGCCGGCCACTGCCGTGCATTTCCTTGGCTCTTGGGCGCCTGGAGGGCTGTAGTAGCCAATGTTGTTCGTTTGTGTGTCTACTATGATGTTTATATGATGGTAATAAGGGCATTGAAAATATTTAAACTAAATTTTTAATATTTCTGGCAATGGCAAAAAAAAATTTTTTTCTGTCTGAAATTTTAAAATTAGAAGTTTACTTTTTTATTTTTATTTTTTTTTTGCACCTTCAAAACCATGATTTGTCTTTTATACGGGGTCGTCTTATATGCCGGCAAATACGGTAATTGTAATTTTCGCTGGAACCATTCAATTGTCACTCCCACATGCACACCGTTCTTTTTCGCCAGGGCAATTTCTTCAGTTTTGACAACAACCATCAACTTAACATTTATCTGCCAGCATCTGCACTTTGGACCGTAGGCCCATGTGTATAGTGGACTTCCGCATTTAGCAGTCTCCGGATGAACTGTGTTAATTCTGCTCAGTCTAAATGTATTATTGTGTGATGTAAGTGGTCTTGTACGACTGCCAATTCTGGGTTATAACACTGTGTATGTCTAGCTGTACATATGTAACTCTGTATCTGGTTGTACGGTGGAGTGAATGCTTGCAACAGAGGTCATTTTTTTTTTCATGAGTGTGTATATGTGCAAGTGTGTAGAGGCGTGCTCCTGGTTGGAACAAGGAGTGAAGTGGTTTAGTCGGGCACTGCACAGAGGTACAATACACGGATCCTATACGCCCTGGGATTCAAGCTCCCCAACTCAGTGGGGCAGAACACCAGAGTGGCACTGTGTTAACAGTCATACTATGTATACTTCATTATTCACAAATAAACTGACAAAATCCTTTCTGACGATTTTTATTGTTCACGCCATTAAGACTCCGTGTTAATCAAGTCTGAAAGCCAGCTCTCTGGTGGAAATACAACTACACCTACAAACTCACATTTAGATTGCTTATGTAAAGGCTTTGTATAATATCATTAGTAAGGTATAGATGCATACTAGTGCTACTATCTTACAGATGGGTGAAAAATCAAGCAGTTCTAAAGTTAGTTTATTTGAGTTTCCTCTGAATTTTAACAACTGATCAATTTACATGAAATTTAAGTTCATATGTAAAACTAAAAACTATATTCTTTCTTTTGAAAACATTCAGAATTTTGTTTACTTTATGTGACACATTCATGGTATGTACCATTTTTGTTAATAATACATCTATTAAAACTGATTTGAATAACATTCTTGTGATGGCATCCATAAACTCTCCTTGCATGTTAGCTGGTGTGTATTACCTAATTATGTAACCTAAAACAGTTTATTTCGAAAAATGTTAAAAGGCTGTAGTATTAAGTATGTCTTTACAAATTAATGAATTGAAATCAAATTATGATTAATGATTAACTGTTAAATAATTTTAAGAGTAATTCCATGATTTCCATTAATGTGCTACGAAAAAAAAGCACAATTTTATACTTGGAAGCTATTTAAGTTGTCTCTGGTTGTACAGCTTAGTATCCTGAACCACTGAAGAATATTACAATTACTTAGCTGACAAGACACTGCAACTTGACTCTGCTGTGCACCCCACACTTTATAGGCATATGGGCATATTTTAAAACCCAATAATTTCTTATTTTCTTAGCTAATTTACAGTTTTTTTATGTTTGTTAACATAAAAGTGGTGCAACTAATAAATACAGTGCATAGACTCACAAGTACTCAAAAGTTGATTTACGACACCACAATTTTTGATTGAAACTGTTCTTGGCAGCTGGTGTTAATTATAAAATGTTGAAAAGTTAAGCTGTAAAAATACAATGCAGTGCAACTCTCTCTCTCTCTCTCTTTTTTTAAAACAATACTCAAGTGACCTGTAAAAATGGTGTATATTGCAAGGAAGTGTAAAATGAAGTAAAGTTATGCTGCTTCGAAGCTTGTACAAGATCAGAAAAGGAAGCGTGAAATAAGTTAAGGTACAAAAATCTCAGAATGTAAAAAGGGGTTCAACTTTAATTTAGTACTAGAAAAATGTCCTTGGGACCAACTAGCTTGACGAAGACAACCATTTATATGTATGCACACACACATGCAAGCACACATATTTACATGCACACACGTAAGTACGTATGTGCTCGTACGCACATGCATACAAACACACATACAGTATATAGTGACACAGATGATGCTGCTCGAGCAAGACAGTTACAGGTCAAAGGAGAACGTGCAATACACAGGAACGAGAGCCACACTTAGCGCAGATACATTCCAATACACAGACATGCTAATCTGTAGATGCAATGCATTAGTAAATGAAGAGCGTACATTGGTGGGCAGTAAGACACTTGATCACGGAGAAACTTGATACTTTGAGGTAGACCTGTATGAAAGTTGATTTTACCACAACAACTGGTGAATGAAATTATGACCCACTTTCAAGTTGACACAATGTAGAGCAGAAAAAGGCCAATTTGCAAACAGTTTAGAGCTCTGTGTTTGGAATGGATTTATTGGCATCAAAATTTCAAAAGGTATGCAATGTAAAATACCAATCACAGTTACCTATTTTTCAGTTTCAATGAAAAGTACAAGCACATAAATAAATTATCTGAGAAAATTTACATCCGTCAAAGTGAAATTAAAAATTTACAACAATAAACTACACGTTTATATAAAGAATATCAGAACTTTTAGGATAATTTTACCTTTCACATGAAATGTAACATGATTCACTAGTTTCAATTCACAATATTACTTTGTTAATTTCTCACCAACAATGGGTACTCCACATTCTTGAGCTTTGAGATAACAGAGTATGGGAAAAGCTATACAAAAGTAGAGTAGTTATCTATTAAGTGGAACAGGAATTTTAAATAATGCCAACAATGAAGACAGTAGAAAGTTGTTTATTGTATGTCATGACCACTTGCACGTGATCAGCAGGAATTGTTCATAAGTTAAGAAGAGTGCAGAAAATACACACAGACATGAGCAGGCAGGGCAGGCACAGCTAGGAGCAAAGGGTACTCGCCTTATTTTCCCATTATTGGCTCCGAGCTGAGCAAAAAAATATATAAAGAGGTGCATAAAATACACAATGGACCAAACACACGACATGCTTAACGGACAGTCAGAAGTGGTAAAAGGGTTCAGAAATCAGGAACATCACAACAACAACCATCACAGAATGACGAGCATGGCTAATGTCAATCAGGCATCAGTTATGCCTCGTCATTCCCCATTTGTCATGGTGTAGGGAAGCTACCTGTAAACATAACAGAACTGAATCTGCAAACACGTGACACACTGAAAACAACAAAAGAACAGAAAAATGCGGTCAGAACCACAACCATTAATCATGTAGCATGCATCCTAAGAAGCAGAACATGGGTTGGTTACACGTTAACACAATTGTGGTCATGTTTATAATTTATTATAGTAATTTTATTATTGTCACATGGTTGTAGTGGCAACTATACTATAAGTGATAAGATATGCACACTATGTAAACATATGTATAAATAATGTTGACATAAAAATGAGCCATGTTTTGAAAGAAATTTGTGAAAAATATGTACAAAACTTAATTTAACAAAGCTAGCACACACAGCAAATCAGTGACACAAAATGATTAATTGTAAACAACATTTTTCACTGCCAGTTTTAAAGAAATAAATAAACTCAACAGCTTGCAGCCCAACTATGCTCTGCTTCGTAGGATGGAACACCACCAAATAATAATAAGAAACAAAATTAAAAAAACAGGAATATAACGCAACAGAAGCCAGTTATACCACAAATGCAGTTAAACTGTGTGTTATTTTATGTCATCCAGCCTGAATAAATAAATATTTTGTGGTATCCACAATACTATATAAATGCTATAACGCAAGTTGGAATTATATCTCCCAACACCTGTCATATAATGGGCTTCTATTGTAATTAGGCTTCTTAATGAAACATTTTTCAAAAAAATGTGATTTGCTTAAGCAAATTTGACAAATCTGTGAAATCCAGGCAACGAGCAGTGTCGATAATTAACAATAACAATAAGACACAAGAAAAATTAAATTTAACATTCAGAAGCTGCTAATCAATAGAACTCTACAGATTTAGTGCTATGAACAGTATTACGTGAAATAACAAGAGCTCAGCACACACAGTGATTATTTAAGTCTTAAAGTAATAATTTTTATATTTGTCAAAGTGTCATCAAAGCTGTTTACTGTAATACAAACAAAATAATATGTGTCCCATAAAAATCAGAAAGCAAACAAAATAACAACTGTGTCACAAAACCAAACAAATTGCTCAAAAGTTTCCCACAAAATATTTGCATCTGCATACAAACTGCACGTAATGTTTCAACAGAAACACTTTTCAAGTGTTTACATACTGGCAAGGCTTTTCTTATATGTATCTTAAAATGTGAAATAAAAAAATTCAATGAGCTGCTGAAAAACCAAAAACTTTACTTATCAATACTATTTATATTATTATAATATATACTATTAAAATGCATGTTTAGCATAGAATTTAAATATTAAATTTTTTACAAAAATCTGTACTTTACAATTAACATGAATCTAAAATTTGTGTGAAGAAACAGTAAACGCACATTTTTACCAACACAAGGCACCTACACTGACAAAGTTTCAAGGATTTCATTAATTTTTATACCTGTGATGAAAGAAAACTACATAAATTCACAACTCTGATCCTTACTATCATTCAGAACAAAATATTACAAATCTTACGGTTTTGCTCATCTTCATTTCAAACAAAAATTTATCTTGCGGAAACAATTTGCATTTTATACTACAAAAACATGAGACTAAAAAATCATTTAAAAAAGTATGACATAGGCCTATCTGTTTTGAAACAGACAATTTTCTAACTTAATAGTATCTAAGACAATCACTTTATTTAATGAACAAAACATATATTTTCATTTAACAGCAAAAATTTTTTCCATCCTATAAACAAAAAACGCACACTCATTCAGCAGTACTGTAACAATGATCGCAGTCACACTCATGTAGGCAAGAATTAAGTGTATTGCTGATTATCTCGAAAATTTAAAAATTAAAAACTGCATCAGCGAGACGTGACACAGCTATCTCAACATTTAGTTACTGAAACTGATGAATCAAGCGACATGTTACCACCAAATTGACAGAATTTATCTACTTACAGTATTCTTCTTGCGTTATGTCGCCAAATGTATTTCAGTGGCTAGGGTAAGATTGGCTAGTAACTTTACAACCGGTTAGAAGCTCAAGGGACAATTCCAGCACTAGTTGTGCTGATGTTGGTGAGGAATCAAAGTTATGCTGAGACTTAAGATAACTTAATTTTTTCGTAAATATTTGGTTTTGCATGCCAGGTTCTCTCCATAAGCACCACCACAAATTTGCTCCGTTACCGATACTAACTCTACTAATGGTGGAAATTTTCCTTTCCCAGACTTATTCATAAGAAATTTAATTATTTTTGTAACCTGTAGTAGTATTAAACCAACCTAAGTGCTTGGCCTTTCAACACTTGCAACAAATGTTGACATTATAGCTCTTTCACTGCTAAATGCAGTTATTTTAAAGTGTATATCTATCAAAAATTAACTGCGTCTGCATGGGAAACTAGTTCCATTTCAATACATATTAGTAAAAATCTGTACCATGTCAGCACTACTGAAAATCACAATACAAAGATCTCTGGCTTGTATGCTTTGACAGACTGAATAATAAATATTCCTGCAAAAATGAGGACCATGTAAAGCTTGCTACAGTATGTACCAAAAAAAAAGGCATAGGTTCTTCACACATTTGAAAACAATACATAAAACAGTGAAACACTTAAACTAAGAACTTGATTAAAAGTTTTAATTTTTGAATTCACTGGAGAGCTGAGCTTTTGTTAGTAACACTTGATGTAATTGCTTGTGATAATCATTGTGTAGCGCAATGCTTATACGTGATACAGCAAAAGAAAACCGCATGCAATCAAAAAAAAGCTGCGCTCGCCCAAATGTGTTACACACTTGTGTTAAAGACAAGATAGAAAAGCAATTTGCTAGGTATTTTGCTGAAATCTGAGTGCTGATACATCATGAGAAATAAAATAAAAATATTCCTCAAAATACTGCAGCATTTGTACTGCCTGCAACTATTGTATAACCATATAAAGAAAAAAACTATCAACCAGTAACTAGATTACGTATATGCATGAATTAAAACTTCTGTAAATAATAGGTAGTTTACTAGGCCGGCTTTCATTGGGAAATTTGCAGAAATGTTTATGCAAATGTTAAGTAAATTTTAGCTATACGAGCCAACTTTTATGCTGTCGTGCACAATAAGCGCTCATTTGAAAACTTTTCTCTACAGGGTCTCACATTGCCATCTCCAGGCGTCCCTTCGTCAGGCTTGGAATGTAATCAAATAGAACACAAATAACACACAGACAAAACATTCTGTAAGCAGGTCATCCTCTGACTCAGGCAAACTATGCCTAAGGTCAGGCAGCATTCACCAAGCACCATAACTTCATTAGAGACACAAAGATCAGAATTACACAGAGCCCTAAGGTGGAAGAGATGCATAGTTTACAGGTTTTCATGTCAAGAGTTGAAGGCTGATCTAACAATGAAAATCCTGGGTCCAACAAACATGCACACACCACTTTTCAAACACTCTTGCTAAGGAAATATGCCACTCCTTCAGGTATACATTTATTTATTCTTCAAACCTACATTTTGTGACGCAAATTTAACATTGATTCCAATTAGACATATGATACGCTGTGCATCTAGCAAATATTTACAACCACCAAATGACTAAATTCTATTAAATATTATTTGTGTCTTACAAAAGATCTCTCCAGTTGAATGTGTGTATATCTGCACTGAAATACAATGAGAAGTTTTGATGTACAGATACCATTCTTGTCAACTTGTTATATATAAATATATACGTACATATAATATACTACATGAAAAAGCTGCCTTTAGTTATGTAATAAAAAATATTACGTCAAACAATAAATTATCTAATTTTTAAATCCTACATTGAGGAACGTATTACTCTAAAACTACATTTACGATACCATATGTATTCACATATATAAAACAATACACAATAAAATAACTGTAACACACAAGAAACATGATGAGAGAGAATTAACTTAGACTAAAACACAACTGTTAAACATACCAAACCTTATGCTTATTTCGGAATAAATTATTTTCAGATTCACTGATCAATCTGCACATTTTTGTACGTAGTGTACTAAAACAAATTACAAAAAAATAAAAAATAAAATTGTTAAAAGTAATGTATTAAAATAAACACACTAAAATAATATAAACTGAGAGTAAAATTGTTGTAAATTGTATTGAAACTGCAGGTGAAAATAAAAACTCATTTTGGTTGCACTACATTGAATGACAGAATTGTTAGCTCATTTACTCTTTTTTTTCTTTCATAAGAGTAAAAGTAAACATTACTATGCTTCAAATCATCTGCACTGGCCTCAGTCACAGGTTTCTGATTGTGTGTAACAAAGCAGCATTATTTTGGTCAAGTATGGTTTGTGGCTGTAAACCAGACTGCCTTGTGTCAATGGCGCTGGCAGCGTCAGCGGCGGTTTATTAACTAACCATGTTCATCATAGTGCGTGGTGACGACCGGGTATTCCTTTCTCCTTAATTCGCATACCTACTCCTTTGTTTCCCTTCTGTTTTCATCCCCTTTCCCTCGACGCATGCGCAGCGGCGAGCTCTGGCCAAGTTAGCGGTTGTGTGTGGTCAGGCCTCTCTACTTCCCTGTCAGCTTTGAACAGAGGCAGATCGACTCGAGGCGCATGTAAGTCAGCTTTGGTTAGTTGGGGTCTTAAACCCCATGGCGTGTGGAGGCGGCCCCCGTCATGAATCGTAATTGATTACTTCTCTCCCTTTTACCAAATTCTGTTTAGGAGCCGTCCACCTAAATTATGTCTGGTGTTAATCTTTGAAAAGTTAAATTTGAAGTTTTGTATGATACCATGGCAGCATGAGTGGTGCTGATGCTTCAGTGCACTGGGTGTGCCCATGCTGACACGTGTTTATTCTTGGATAAATTTCTGGTAATAATGTTTCACCAGATTTTACGATTCTCTGTTGTAACACTTTGTTAATGTTTCAATTAATGTTTTGGCACTAGGATGCATGATTGTAGAGGAATTCATAACACGATTTGTGGTTTTAAAACTTGTTGAAATCTGGTAAGTGTCAGAGTCAAGTTGGTAAAACGTTTCATTTGAAAGCTGTGTGGCTTACGAGTAGTCACAATGCAGTCCATTTGTATTATGCACAGTCTTATTGGAAATTTGTAAAGTGATGTTATTTTACCTGCAATGTCTTTTGTCATCGCACGTCATTCAATTAAAATCTTGTTTCTGTTTGTTTCATAATATGTCACGTGACATCTGCATTATTCTTTGTAAAGATCTGTTTAAAACTTTAACGTCACATTTTGTTGGTACACGCTTTGCTTGTAAACAGAGAACTTTGAAAGTTCTGGAATTGGTTAATTATATCTTCCAAATGTTTATGAACCACTGAGATTTTCAAAATATAAAGTGTTGAAACTTTTCCATTTTCCTCTTTTGTAATTTGTGGTGGCCATAATATCACACAACACATCACACCTGTTGTAGTTACTAATGTAAAAATACTGATCACATGTAATGCCACTCCTGTAATGAAAGGTTGTGAGCTCTCCAAAGAGTATGAAAATAATAAGATGTTAGTACCATGTTACCTATTGTAGTACGTAGAATGAAATCGTGCAGAATCTACAATTAAAATAAGAATGGAAAAATAATTTTTTTTTGCATAAAATTTAAAGCAACAGACAAAATGTTGCTTTTCTGAATGGATAGTGTACATCCTGAAAGTGCTGTTTGGATAGTGGATTCTGGGTTACTGTATCACATGATAAATAATGAAATTGTGTTAGTAAGGTCTACATGAACAATGGTAAAACTGACATAAATGTCACACAAAAAATCAATTCGCATGTTAGATGAAAATGTGGACTCTGTTGTGATGGCTGACCATGAACTGAAGGAAGGATTTTTGTATCACAACTAAGCAAGAACATTTAAAGGCCTAAATAAATACAATCGCCTGGTCAGGTTGCCGGTGAGCACTGATTGGACCATGGCATGTGATCTTGTTATGTCACGCCAGTGTGCCGGCGGCCGGTCAGGTGGCTGGTCAGGTGAAGTAGCTCAACTATTAACTTTTGGCAGGTGGGATGTCTAGTGCACAGTTCACGCCAATGAGAAATAAATATCTAATTGCCCGGCTCATTTATGTCCCATTAAATAGTGTTTTCTGATGGCCTGACCAGACCAGTCAACCAACTAGCAATCTGACTAGGCGATTGTGTTTAGGCCTTTAGTTAGATCAATTACATGTAATTTTTTGAGATGAGGTTAGGGTTATCAAAGATGACAAAGTTGTTCCTCAGGATAGCTAGACTCCTAATGGACTTTACTGCATAACACTTACAAGAAGTTCTTGCAATGAAGCATAAAAAGTACAAGTAGTTTGTCACAGGAGGTTATGCCACATGTGGGAAGACTAAGAAGCACTACGAGTATGGTCAAGGGTGTCTAACTCACTATCTTGGCTAAAATCTCCATGGATGACTTTGAGCTGATTAACTGGCCCAATTTACTCTATCTGACTGAAGGCATTAATAAACAAACACTCAGAAAGCTTAACCCCACGTCTAAGCTTGCACAAACACGGCAAGACTCGAGCAAAACTCCTACCTATTCTTAAAGATGTAGGCTGCAAGGTTTGTCAACAACATTCTTGAACAAAGAAAACTCGGGCAAAATCACTGATCACCAATATATTCAAATTTACAAGCATTTACAATGCAATGCATACATCCAATAGGGCTTCGTGCAAAGTGCGCACAGTTCTAATTTACACACTTTCAAATCGTCGATCGTCCACCACAAAAAACAATAAAGGGCCCGATGCTTATTATTAGTACAATTTGACACATTGATTTTTCCACCACAACACCTTAACAACTCTCAGAACATACATACGCATATAGTCTCCAGTAATTTCGGGAAATTTGAAGGTTAGCAGACAATCTCCTTTTCCGAGGGCGACATTAAATTTTCACAAGCTCATCAGCCTGTGCAAATCCAGGCACATTAGCAATTGCTGTTGCTCAGCTCTCCCAGTCTCGCTTAAGGCCCCAATGACACTAAAGGAAGCTCAATGTTTGCTTTTTGCCCAAGTTCAATGGACCTTCACGGTGATAAATGCAACGGCACAGAAACAGTCGGGGAAGACTCACCCATATCTTGATGTTCTGCCGTAAGCTTAAGTGAACTCACCACACAAGCAGCAATGTCCCTTGGTAATGCTCCTGCCCACTTTCCCAAGCGGTGCAGAGAACCCACATGAAGTCTCGGAAAACATCCGGCAGCACTCGTTAATCCGCCATTTCACACAGTGAGGAGGGCTTCCCAGCCTAGACCACTCCTCGTCCACGCCCGACACAAGAGTGAGCTCTCTTGCTCGAGCGGCCGCCAGCTCAGCTTGCCGACGCGCGCGCCCCTACCGCCAGTCGACGGAACCAGACCACCCCCTCCCGGGCCTACCCCTCCATGGCCAGTGGAGTGGGAGGTCCGAAGAGTAAAACGGAATGCGCCGGCACCGTCAACTGGGGCTTCCACTATTAATCACCCTAGCAGAGATCCTCGAGACCTCTGGAAAACCAAGGAGAAACCCTCTACATACCCCAAAACACAACCTGGACTCGGGAATCATCTTAATTACTCTTAATAGAAAGCCCCTTAAGAGCTTTCACCTCCTTCAGGACCACCCCCTAATTAAGGGTGATCGCTCAACTTCAAGAGGAAAGCAATCATTACAAGAAAATACAAACTGAAGTGCTGGTACAGATATGTCTATGACACTTTCGTCATCTAGAGCAATGGAAGAGAGAAACTCCCAGAATTTTTAGAACACCTGAACAACATCCATCCGAACATTCAGATTAAAATAAAAATAGAAAAGGATGGAAAACTGCATTTCTTGAATTTCCTGAACACAAAAGAAGAGAACAACCACAGCAGTCACAAAATCTATACAAAGCTAACCTGCACAGACAGGTACCTACATGCCAACTCACACAACCCACGAATACATAAGGGAACAGTTATTTCCACTCTAGTAAACAGAGTCAACAGTTATTTCCACTCTAGTAAACAGAGTCAGGAACACCAGCGAGGAGGCCAATATTGCGGAAGAGATTAAACACATATTTGATGTCTACTACGAGTGTAAAATTAACAAAGCTAAGGAAAGAAAAAACACTGAAAAACTTCCCAACATGGTTACGATTCCATATGTTTCAGGAAAATCCAACCAGCTGTATCGTCTTTTCTGTAAGAACATCATCTACGTTATACAAACCAATACACTAGACTAGAAATTTTCTTGCTTCAGTCAAGGACAAGACATTAGCAGAAAATAGGCAAACTGGACGGAGAGTCATCACCAGGGTGAAAGAACACATCAGAGCTAACAATCAGGAAAATCCTCGGTTCGCCATAGCAGAACATCACTTGAAACCAAGCATTGCATAGAATTTGACAGATATAACGCCATAGTTGACATCTCAAACTACAAGAAAAGATATATCCGAGAGTAAGGTTAATTCTACTACAGGTTAGTAAGAAAATGTGTTTTCTTATGGGAGAGTTTGGCACAGGGAAAATTTCTGCCGCTAGTTTCGTTGCTTTCGCAAAGAGACCAGAAAAATATGAAACTATAGTAAAATTAAATTTTAATAGGCTTGGAAGTGACAGAAGCTATTTAACTTAATTTTAAAGTAAAACTAATCCAATTTTGCATTTTAAATTATCAACTTATGTAACTTAAAATTCAGGAAACCTCTATGATTAATCAGTTTGCACCCATTAGCAATACCAGCGCTCAATTTTTCCTGTGACAAACTTGTACCACTGATGTTTCCAACCTGTAGTAGAATTAACCTTACTTAGAGGCAATCAAAATTATGAAATATAGTGGAACCTCCTGTTTTGAACCCAGATAAACTGAATGTCTACATTTCTGGTGAGTGGACCCTGTGGGTCTTGGGGCGAGTTATAGTGCCCTGTTAGTATTTTAGTGATTTTTTTTTAGGGTTCTGTCTTTGGGGTTTAGTCAGGGTTGAGTTGGATTCCTTCATTCCTGTGGATTTTGTTTGGCTTGTAAATTGTTTTGAGGGAAGGGTCGCCCCGGTTGACGGCGCTGTGTTTTCCCCTTCCCCGCTGGTCCTGCTTCTCCACTGGCCATGGAGGGGTGGGCCTGGAGGGGGGGGGGAGACCTAGTTCCGTCTGCCGAGGGTAGGGGCGCTGGGGAGGCGGGCCGATGACTCGCGACGCGAGTGGAAAGCGTTCACTCTAGTTCAGGTCTAGGTGGAGTAAACATGAGAGGTACTAGAAGCCTGAGAATGTTTGATGGTGAACCGAGGGGCCTGGAAGGAGCTACAAGGCGGTAGGCAGTTAGCAGGACGGTTGCGGGTTGCTCACCGAGTGAACGAGAGCATCCGGAGTGTAAGGATCGTCTAGCAGTGACTCATTTTAAGAGTGCGTAGCTGGTACTGCGGTTGGCGGAGTTATGGTGAGTCTTCCCGTCCCTCAAAAAAAAGATGGGGCCTGATGACAAGTGGTGCGGATGTTCCGTAATTTGAGACTGAGGAGGTACGTTGGGGGAGTTTAATTGCCTGGTAAAGGCCTCTGAAACCAGTAGCAGACGGCCGTCGGTCAAGTTGGGTCGTCAAGTTGGTGTGCATAATACAAGATGTCGGGGAGGTTCAAATAAAGACGGCGTCAGTAACTTTTGCTAATTATTCACCAATCCGTCAAGCTAAAGAGGGGCGTGAATGGTGTGAATGGAGTTGACTAAAACTAATTAATAGATCAAGGTACAAGATCGTGGTAAGGATTGTATGTGGTGAGAAGAATTCAACTCGGCCTTGAAATGATTATAAAGAGGTTTTTTAATTAGTGCAATGAGCCAAATTGGCGATCGAATTATGTATTTTGTGTTTTGTGTAAAGTGGGCATTAAATGCAAGTTCCTCACTTAACTAGTTTGTTTTCTTTGCTCGAGAGTGGACCTTTAAGTAACTCGCTATAAGCATGTACGGTTACTTGTTAGGAGGGGATTTGCCCCGCAAGGATTGGAAGCATTCAGCATGAGTATTGAAAGAAGTTAATGTGCGACCGGCCTTCAGCATCTTGGGTCTCTTAGTGTAAGTCCGGCTCAAGTTCACTGCGCCACTCTGCTCCCTTAAGCGGCAAAGGGCCTTTTGTTGGCACTCTCGAGCAACGAAATGCGAGTAGTAGGATTGATAGTACCTAATACTAAGCACTTTGCCAAGTTATAGTGGGAGGGTTGTGTGTGTGCGTATCACGAGGCATGGCTGCACCGTCGGATTTTTTGTACCGCCTTGGGCAGGCGGACTTAGTTATCTATTTGACCGAACGAGGTGTCGGGGTAACTGATGATCAAACCACAGTCGAGCTGCGTCAGACGGCAATTACGTGGTTTCAGGAGGAAGAAGAGAAGCGTAAGGATGTTCCACGGGTCGTGAGAAGCAATGGGAACGATAGTAGTGATCGGTGGATGAGGGATTTAATAAAGTCACTACCTTGTGTGGACAGCTGGGAGGTAGAACCTATTTTAGATTTCTTAATCAAATTGTCCCGAATAACGGATCTACAGCAAGTTCCGGAAAAGTGTTTGTTGGTGGGAATAGCAGTGAAATGCATGGGGCCGTTGGTGTACAGTGGCTTGTTTTCAACGGAGTGTTTTAAATAGAATTTGTCCGGCCGGAGATAATTTCCGATGTGTAAAGCGGTATGTAGAACGTTTACAAAGACCGAACGAAACCTTTATTGCATTTGTGGAGTCTATTACTGATTATAGTAGGGCCTTGGAAGAGACCAGGGAGGAACAGGGCTTGATTGCGTTGATAATGGAAAATATTTCCCCAATGACGAGGGCCGAATGCAATTTATGTGCCTACCCTACGTCCTTGTTAAGAGTTGAGGAAGCTGGCAGTGGATCTACAGGGTCGCAGGGAAACGCGAAAAGAATATTTTAAGCAATTCGCTTCAGAAAAGAAGGGTTCGGGAGGGCAAACGAGTGAGCGAAGATACGATGTGATGTCTGTTGATTTGCGGAAGATAGAGGAAAAACCGCAATTATTACCGCGAGAATACACTGGTCGACTAGGAAGGTGTGCCAATTGCGGTGGAAAGGGGCACTGGCTAGCAGAGTGCCAGAAGGCCAGAATAAGGGTTGAGGATCGACGGTGATTCAAGTGTAATAAAAGGGGACGCCTGAGAGTGCGGTGTCCGGGAAACGGGCCAGGGCTGGAAGGGAGCGCAACCTTGTAGACCTTGTTTATCAACGAAAGCACGGGAAAGAGAACTCTGGCGTAAGTAACGTGATATGGGTGAAGTGGGGGTGTGGGGGAAAATACTTGAGTGAATGTGCATTAGTTGATTCGGGAGCAACTAGGAGTTTAATTAGTGGGAAGTTATGGGAGCGAATGGTAAAATCAGATGTCTCCTTAAAGAGAAAATTGACGACTGGTGATGAATCCCGTTTAGTGACAGCAAATGGGGCTACCTTGTGTAGCGAGGGTAATATTAAGTTACATCGTAAAATAGAACGGTTGTCATGGAATTTCCGTTTCACAATTGTTAAAGACCTGAGTGTGGAAGCGGTTTTGGGGTTGGATTTCTTGGGCTTTGTACAGGCAACGATGAATTTCCGAAGTGGCATTATGTCGTTCGGGTTTAATCCACAGATTAAAGTGCGCTTGGGGCAGCGGAAAGGTGTGATGTTACACGCTGTCTCGAGGGAGGAGAGAGTCAAACAATGCGAATTGGACAGTATTTTACAGGATTACGCCGATGTCATTACGGAAAAAATTGGAAAATGCGATGTTATTCCCTACAAGTTTTACTTGTCCGATACAACACCGTTCAGGAGTCGCCCGTTTCAGTGTTCTCCGATAAAGTTGGAACATTTTAGGGACAAGGTGACAAAATTATTACAAGCAGGAGTAATAGTGCCCTCAACCTTTGAATTTTCCTCGCCAGGTTTCTTAGTTAGTAAACCTGGGGGAAAGGATTTCCGTTTAGTAGTAAATCACGCAAAATTAAATGCTAGGGTGCCGGTTGATCCGTTTCCTCTTCCCACGGTTGAAGGGGCGTTGCAACATCTAGGGAGAGCGCAGTTCTTCACGACGTTAGACTTGACTAGCAGTTTTTATCAAGTTCAGTTGCATGAAGACTGTAGGAAGTTTACCGCTTTTAGTACACCCTGGGCGCAGTTCGAATTCACAAGAATTCCCATGGGGAGTAACTTTGGTAGCCAGGCTCTGAGTAGGGTATTAGATCAGGACATGAAATTTAAATTTGTATTTCAATACATAGACGACATCATAATTTACAGTGAAACATGGGAAGAATATTTGCAGCACGTGAGGAGGGTGCTGGATGCCTTGAGGGGAGCAGGCCTGACTATAAATCCTAAGAAAGTAGAATTGGGGAAAAGATTAGTAAAATTTTTGGGATACATTATAGGAGATGGGCAGCTGAGAGTTAATACTGAGAAAGTGGAGCCAATTTTGAATTTCCCAGAAAAATTTGAATGGGGCATGGAGCAGCAACGGGCCTGTGCGACCGGCCTTCAGCATCTTGGGTCTCTTAGTGTAAGTCTGGCTCACTGGAACACATTCTGTGGCCACATTTCTTATTTGTCGGCATTTCAAGACCATATCCATTGAATGTCTGCATGTAATGGAATTTTTTGTATGTCCCCTGAAAAGCAATGGATAGAGGTTCCACTGTATCCATTTATCATTAACAGAGAAGATGGTTATAAATTGACCATTAGTTGGGCACCCCTTTTCAGTAAAAACAAAACTCAACTGGAACAAGAGACAGAAATTACATCATCAACAACTGACAAAACATCAAAGCCAACCACAGCAGAGGAAGTAGAGGATTGGTGATGAGAAAAAGTCCAGGCCACTGTATGTAAAGAAAGGAGGACCTCCAGAGGCTTATAAGGGAAACAGTTAATGCTGCTACAACTTCAACCTGAAGATGGATGCGCCAACGTCTTCCAAAACGTCTGAAATAAAAATGACAATGCGGCTACAACCCAGAAACCTACAACATATTTTGTAAAATTGCAGCTCACTTGAGACGTGACATGTCAGTGACACATCGGTGATGGAGAAGATGGGAGATACAGGAGTTTCACGGCCACCTCGACTTACCAAGTCCTCTGCACAGACTGAGCAGCTTAGACAGAAGCATTGCCGTAAATGATAAATCAGAGTGTGCAATCAGAGTGACTGTGGCCCCCTACCCCACTCATGAATTTGCATGAACAATAAACACTTGACTACTTGAAGTGTTGGCTTATGCTCTAACGTTAGTCAGGCACATTAACATGACACTTGATAGTTGTGAACGTCTCCTGTAAAGTCAAAAAGGAGAGTGTTAAAGGAGCAAATGGAGAGTAGTGGTCTTCGGTGAAGAGAGAGAGTAATTGCTATCTTGGACACAGTGATGGCTATAATTACATACACAGATGTGCAAGTGTGTGGAACAAGTCGTCGTAAATTCACGCCCACTATATAGGGGCCACACATGGGCTTATGGTATGAAAGAATTAAAACAAGATGATTACTCAGTACATTCATCCTGTCCTCCAACTTTGTTACAAAGCAGGTACATCATTTCTAACATATGTGTTCCCATGTCACAAGGGCAACAATGTGTGCACTCTACAAGACATTATGCATGCTACCCTAGCTTGATATATTTCCATACCTAGCACCAACTGTGTGCATGTGTTTGTGTGTGTGAAACATGATGGGAATACACATAACACCCAACCCAGCTTCAACTAATACCTTAGGTAAATAGAGAAGTATTATGAGTGTTGGATACGATACCACAAGAGATACTCAGCACTTGGAAGACTTTTTATATGCCAGAATTGCTGCAGGTCCGGTTGTTCAGTGTGATACTTAAGTATGTTCTGTATACGTTGTATTTAATGTTCTGTATGTCCCTTGGATTTCATGTTTTGTTACTACCATTTTATCACCTTGTTCGAGAAGTATAATCTTTGGCTTCAATACGTGTATTCTTGTAAGGTGTTATTAAAACGCATTTCCACTAAAGTAGCATGTATATTTAGGGTTATGGAAATCTCGAGACAAAAAACAGAGAAGCAAGATACTAATAACACAAGTCAATAAGTGTGTTAGTTTTTATAATGTTCTATAAATGACTTGTAAATGCAGATTAAATACATTTAACAAAAATAAATTTCTCTGTCAACAAAAGTGCAATGTACAGTTATATTTCTTAACAATGGACGCCCATGCACAAAGTATTTGTGACTTTCTCTAGATAATGCTTAAGACTGGCCTGAAGTAGACTGATGCAAAATACCCTCACATGCCTCTATATCTGACTGACCAAATTGTTTGTACGATTAAAGAACACAGAATCTGAACCAAATTTTGTTAAAATTTAGTTATTGCTTGCATCTTCAGTAAACTACCATATTACCCAAGTAACACCGGTCCCAGCACTCCACATTTTCAACGTACTTTCAAGAATTGTTTTTTTTTTCACTATACAGTTTCAATTTGGTAACTACTTTTTTTTTAAAAAATGTAACGAAATTAAATTCAATACAGTAAAACCCTGTTAAGAAGTTGCTGAAGGAACTGAAAAATTTCAACTTCTTACCTGGGAAAAACTTATTAAAAGGGTCAATTACAATTGTATACATAGACATTGTAATAATAATTCATACTCATTAAGGGGGAAAACTTCTTAAGTGGGAACTTCTTAAGAGGATTTTACTGTATTAGCTAAATTAAATATCAAGACACAATCTTTACAATGAAATGATGCCCCATAAGTATACATATTCCTTCCTCAGCACCACTTGTGATTGAAGCTTAACAATGGGGATGATGACGGCTAGCTGGCTGTGCTGCACGGCATAAAATGGTTTGCAGCCACAGTGTACACAGCATTGTACTGTTTTGCCAGTTGTCGGTACTACAGAGCGTGCAGTACCGTGGCTCATTCTAGAGGAGCACGGAAACACTATATTGGTTTTGGTTCTCTGCAGTGCTGCACACTGCGCTGAGAATCTAGATTCTGGATGCTAACTAATTGGGCTAGGTGAGTGAGACAAAGAAGAATCTACGTGCACGCTGTCTTGACACAGCTCTGCACGATCTAGTGACTGCAAGTTCAGCACATCTCAGCGGGTCAGCACTTGGAAGCCGCCACAAAATGTATGCACTCACGGCATTGCCTTGGTTGACGGTAATGCTGGTGTGGTGTATTCACAGTGAACAATTTATAATCTGTTATTAAAGGGTTTTGTGTTTCTATTTCCTTTATAATAACGTCTTCTCGTAGTGTGTAATGTATGATTAACCATACTCTTCTAGGCCATATTCATTTTCGAGTGTGACGTGCACTACTTTCCAAAATTCTTTCTGAGAAAAAATATGCAGGTGGTACATTGATAAATATGGTAATAATGTGAATGAAGTATTAAAGCATAGCTATTTATAAGTGTTTTAAAAAATATCTTAGCATAAAAGTTCTGATTGTTTCCAAAAGTACTATAAGTAAATTACATGTAACAGAGAACTTTTTCATTATTAGTTATAGCACATAATATCTTCATATATACTGACAGCATTATGTTCAACTCAAGAGTTCTGGTAAAAGAAGAATTATGAAACAATTAATCTCCACCTATAATATCTTAAAAAATATACACACAAACATGAAAACACATGTATGCAAAATTTATTAAGGTAAGAGATAACATGCACTGTGAACATACCTTCATCATGAGCAGGAATGTGTTGAATACGATAAGCATCATGATGAAGTACTCAAACGGTGTGGATACCACGACGCGCCACACTTTGTACTTGAAGCTGTTGGGCTTGTTCGGCATGTACCTCTCCAGGGGCTTGGCACTTATCGTGAAGTCAATACACGATTTCTAAAGCAAAACAACACAGCCAGTTATAGGACTTAGCAGACCTAAGGCAGCTGTCAATCTATCCAGTTGCAGAAATCAACTACAAAAATTTTATTTAAAGGCTTTAAATAACTTTACGTCAGTTACGTAATGGGACAGAAGAACAAAATAAAATAAATGTAAAGTCTTTCTAACACTACTTGAATACCCTTGCTCTACCCAGAATTCACAGCCAAAATTTCCACTGTAAGCTGTTTGTTTCTGCCATTGTAAGCTGTTTGTTTCTGTATGCAGTCATTCAACTTTTATATATATTTTAAAGAGAAGTATAATAATCATAATAATTCTTTAAAATTATAAAATACTGAAAGGCAGTTTGTATCATTAAGAAAACCACAAACAATACGAGTACAGTATAGTGTTCAAAACAAATTTGTACAAACGTTCATCAGTAGTTAGAGAATGGCGAATTACAAAGATAATATAGTGCTGATATCTCGAAAATCGCTGTGCCAAATGAACTCGTACTTCAATCCATAGTTAATTGGAAAAATAAAACAATTTAAAACTTATAAAAGAATATACAATAACACACCAACTATTATGTGTTTTACACAAGACATCAACTGTTTGCAGCCATCACACTTCTATTAGTTTTTGTACTAGAAATCGGTATTCATTTTGGTTTGTAAAGTTTTCAAAAGATTTTACTTATTTTAAACTTTAAATTTTTTGTGAACTTATGAAAATGTTACCGTAAACAATTTATTAAAAAGTTTGGCAACAAATATATAAAGTAATGAAGTTAAAGTGAATGAATTACAGTAGAACCCCGATTTAACGAAATGCCATGGGACCCAAAAATGTTTACTCTAAAACGATGTTTCGTTAAATCCGACTTCAACCCCCCCCCCCCCACCTACCTCCAAAAAAAGGTTAAATCCTCGGGCATGATTCATCGGAATTTAACGTAATTTTAAAAAAGTATATTCGCTGAAAACAACAACAAAACGCATTTACCGCAACAGGTTAGCCACAGCAGTGAAAAGAAAAAAAATCGACGAAAAAACTTCCAGTGGAACGCTCTCGGCGAGCGTGCGCAAGGTGAGTAAGGTCGTCCTTGCGTGCGCCACCAACACACGAGAAGTGATGACTAACACCGCCGAGCTGTCAATATTTCCGTCTCTCTCCGCACCGCTCCACCAACAAAATTAAGGAAAATCCCATGAAATATAGTAAAAAAAATTTTTTTAATGAAAACTTAATTAAAAGTTTGCGAGACAACGGTAAAATAATAATTAAATATGCACGGCGGCGGTGGCCGTCGCAGCTTGTATGCAGGCGCGCTCGTAAAACAAACTCGTGTTGGTCTGCTCGCTAAAAATGCTTTGCACTCAAGCGTTTTTTTAGCATCGGAAAAACAAATTATTTACGGTTATGGTGATAAATTCGCTGTAAAAAGTCTGCATAAATAATATTAGGTTTTTTTTAACTCGCTTGTTTTATCACGGGACGCGAGTGTAAATGATCACACTGCGCACCACTGCATTCTATCGGTAATAGAATTTAACCAAAGAGCACGTGACACTGCAACGCATTCTAACGGAGATGCGAAGCACTATCTGTGAATTACTTCTTATGCTGTCCACTGCCGCGCTGTGGAGACTGGGTACCTAGATACTCGTTCACTCGCCAGCCGCCAGGATGAGGATCTAGGCGCACGCTTGTGTAACACAGCGTCGCTCGCTCGGCCGCGCCCGCACGTGCGTATTTTAAAATCACTCCAGTGGCCAAAGTTTCCAATGAATTTTAACAAATTTTTTTTTTCTCGACGGATGGTTTAAGCTTTTCTACGGAGAAATAAGTACATACTGCGGTCGGTGCTAGTATTTTAAAGGACTTAACTTACAATTAATAGTCGATTTTATCAAAGTCAGTTACTTATTTAATATATTTTATTTTTTTTTGTTATTTTCTGAAGGTTCCTAAAAATCCTTTTGTTAAATCGCTGTTTTCGTTATTGCCGAATTCGTTAAATCGGGGCTCTACTGTATCTATTAAGTAATGTTTGAATGAACAGAAGCCAAGTGAACATAAGAAACAACAAGCATTTCTGAAGTTAACAGAGAAACCATGCAAAAAGAAATACACAATTAGAAGATTCTATCGCTATAGATAGAGACATTCTGAATACTGAACTGTTATAGTTTATAGCGGAAGAACTTTAGTGTTCTTTACAGCATGTGGCCTACAACAACACACTAAGAGAACTACGAGAAAGAAGGACTTAGGTCTTAGGCTGGTATTCATACTCATATTTGCGAGGAAGACGTGCACCACAATTTACACTTTGGCGGGAAACAATATTCTTAAACAATTTGCGTGTTGTTTGCGCATCGAAATCTCTCTTGCAGTTGCAAAAATATCTGGACCTATCCGACTCGCAAACGCAAATCGCTCTCAAAGGCAGACAAGATGGTCGAAAGTCAGTTCATAATCATGCTCTTTGCCTTGAAAATATGATACTTTGAAATGCAATAACATATTATTTCAATTACATCGCAATGATTACATTACTATATTTGTAGGAAAGTTTTAACGTTAATAAGCACTCCTGGGTGAAATTTTCAAATGAATGTCCACCATTTTATTGGCCTTGTACTCGTAAATGCCGCTTATTGGCATGACAAGCAAAATTTGTTCATGAATGCGCAAAGTGTCCCGATAGTTGTTTGTGAATGTGCGAACTCGTATCCATCTCTCTTGCGAATAGTTTGTGTGCTTGTTAGGAGAATGTTTATGAATATCACCTTTAGTGCCCTCCCATTTGAACCAGGCATCTTCATACAAAAATTGATGAATTTTTTACTTTATTTACATACGTACTATACCAAGCAAATAACATAAACAGTTTTAAGAACCTACGAACTAAACAATCCTCAGTTGTAACCATTTTACTACCCACAGTACACAGCAAACATCGACAGTATTCAGCAAGTATAACACCACATACCTGGTTCTTGTCGATCTCACCATCCTGCAATTCTGCCTCGCCCTGCTCCTGGAATGTGATGATGATCAGTGCCACGAAGATGTTCACGAAGAAGAAAGGGAATACTACGAAGTACACTATGTAGAAGATGGACATCTCGATGCGGTAGTTCTGGATGGGGCCCTGCTCGTCCTGCGTCGTTGCCATCGAATTCTGTAGCACTCTGTGGATGTTTATACAAGACGGTAATCACAACTGGCTACATCAAAATAATCATTAAAGCTAAATTATAGTTAATTGTAAGAAATTATTAAAAACCAAAGCATATGGCATCTAAGGAATGACTTTAACAGTAATGCAAAATACCATATCTTAATTAAATTTACAACATACACTCACATTACACAGTTTAACTAATCCTTATCAAAAGCAAATGCAAAGAGATGCACTATAGGCCTATAGAATATCTTCGGGTGCTGGTTAGCAGTGTGCCACTCACATTGGGAAGTGCAGATATTGCCGATATTTTGGAGTATCGGAGCATCAGTTGATATTGATAAAAATAATTTATTTCCACATTTATACGTGCAAAAGTACAAAAAAAAAAGTGCAATCTTAATGTGATCCACAGTAGATTACTGATAGAGATTGTATGTTATCAACAATTCATTTTTGACTGTAAAAGCGAGTTTTCAATGTTGAAGTAGACATGAAAATTGTGGTTGTTTAGGTTAAGTGATGCATAACTTTTTATCCTGTTATTTCATGCTACCTGTTTACTATTGTTATTTAATACTAAAGACTAAAATAAATATTGTATTACTTAAAATGCAAAATGAAACATGTACAAATAGTTTTCATTTGTAATGACATTGTGATGTAGATATTGCCACAACTGATGTTTCGGGGTACGACATGGCCAACAAATTTTCTTCACTCATCGCGTAAAGTGCGAGGAACAAATTAGCCTACATAATCCAGAATACCTTTGACAGGTGGAAAAACAGCGAAAACAATGGCAAAATTGTCGCATCTCAAATAGGAAATACGAACGTTAAATACAAACACATTCTAGGTATATAGGTTATTCAAAATTATTCATTCAGAGTTACATGTTTCTGTATTGTCAAATTATAATACCAACACTTCTTAGTAAAATATTACGTAAATAAATTTGTGTCACAAATTCAATATGTTAGAAATATTATGGAAAACATTGTAGGGTCAATAGATGTAACCTAATACATAGGAGAATCTATTTTTTTTGAATTTTTTTGGTCTACAAAAGTCTGGTTTTACAGCTGGAATGAATAATAATGAAATATTTGATGACTAATGCAGTTTATTGAAATTGTATCCCCAATTTCATTCAAATGTATATGTGTTGCATAGGCCTAAAAGAAACCATTAACTGTAACAAATATGTAGATTTTAAAATACTCAATTATCAGATAAAAAGTGTACTTTTATTTACCTAAATATTTAACTTTGTAATGACACTTTGCACACATTCATTACTGCAAAACATTTTTTGATTGTAAAAAATTAGCAAAATTGATGATGAAATTATAAGAAAAATAGCGCAAAGCAAAGTAGATCACTTCATCATAATTTATGAATTCCGAGGATTTATATTCATAAAGTCTGGAAGCAAGTTAATTACAATGTGGTGATGAATTAATAACTTGACTGTGGTGGAATGTCATTTTCATGTGGAATTATTTTGAATTGTGGAATCTGATACTGTATACTAAGCAGTTTAATTTATGTATCTTTATTATGAGCAAGTGTAATTTTCTTAATAGCTTAAGACAGAAGACAACATTTGTGATTCCAATCAAGTCATTTATTTGAGAACGGAATTCATTCTTATACAATTTTAACAACAGGACATTACTGATTAATTTTATCTGCGTTTAGTAACAAATGCCTTTGCAACGAAAATAAATTCAAATTTAGACCATGAGAATACATCCAAATTTTGTAGAATTTTTATTTTACTACACAATTTCAAAAAACTATCCATAAAAGACAAAAATATACATAATTATTTTAAGTTACTTTTATCGGATCGGCACAGTATTGACAGATATCTTACAACAATATCAGCAGATCAGTGTACTGAGGTATCTGCATAATTTATGGAACGGCACGGCACGCCTCTAGCGTAGCTTACCTCAGAACCAAGCGGGTCTATTAATACCACGTCGCAAAGCAGTTTTACAATCGTTATACACACTAAACTAGACTTTGCAATGACAGAAATCACAACTCCCTCTCTTTGTGACTGTGAACTGTCCACATAACGCATACATATCGCAAACCATTTGCAAAATCTGTTGTAAACTAGCACGCCGTCTTAAGGATGCACTACGACTCACAAAGTGAATTTTTAAGATAAAATTGCTGACATTTTATTTGCGTTGCAGTAACTTCACACACTTAAAACAACAGTAATTTAATTAGTTGGCGTAGAAACAGTCCGATACATATGATACATCAACATTTATGTTTCACAAATTCATTTCACGAATACAAAAGACCGGTTACTGCATTCCAAAACTACATGACTACTGTAAAATAAACGTATTCCTCAATCTCACATGACTTTCGAGTTAACTATTTGGTTTCATAATATGCATTTTAAAATACAAAACTGTCAAATAAAACCTTTATTGTAGAATAACTTTATGAAAAAGTATAACAATTTGAAAGTATTGTATGGGTAACACTTTACAGAAACGCCTTACACAATGTTATGTTGGAGTATTGGTTAGCATTGTTACATCCAGAGCTTGTCTCTATTTTGGATTGATCCCAACATCTGCAGAATAACTTTTTAATTAATTTTCTTTGCCCATTTATCCAGTAAATTACAGGTCTATGTCACGTACCCTTACTTTCATGAACCAATAAAGTACAATTTGCCAGTGCAGTTATTAATGCCATAATTCAATTATGGAGTGGAAAAAAAATTTTTAAGGTACAAACCATCCTGAATGTTTCTACACCCATTTTTTACGGCTAGTTTTTTATAACTGTTATGCATACGAATTGAAAAAGAGAGTAGTAGTTTAAATAATTGAACCAAAAAAGTTTGTTGCATTTTTCTTTGTCAATGCATGCTGCATTTTTCTAGGCGAGAACTGTACTGCAAGTAGTGCGCATCACGTCTCCTAGGCTGTCAGCAACTTTGCTCTTCCCCTTCCCTTGTTCCAGAGATCGATGTCTGCCACGTGTTACCTTTGCCGCTGCATGTGATTGTAATTACTACGGTAATTTGCAAACGAGGAGGGAGAGTTTTACAGACATCTTAAATATTTTTTAACCCAAAACGGTAAGTTAAACCACCTTATATAACAAAAAAATTGGAAATATTTCACGCCGAGTAATTTTTACAAGTGCAAAGTCATTTTCCAGTAGCTTTTCGAAGGAATATCAGACATTGTGTCAGTGAAATTATTATTTAATAAACAATGTAACACACCCAAAATGGTAAATATGACCAACCCTCCTCCCAAATAAAAAATTGTAAACATAGTCATCGAGTCATTTTCGCAAGTGCAAAGTTATTTTTCCAGTAGTTTTTCGAAGGAAAAATCAGACGCAGTGTAATATTATTTTAATCGATAAGATGTTGAATGATGCACGGTGACAGGTAGTGCAGCTGGTCAGACGGTTGTATGGTATCAGCGCAGTGCACACGATGTGGCAACATAGCACGGGAGGCAGCAGACACTGCGACCCTGACTGCTACCTGTTCTCTCCTCCCACGAGTTGCCAGTTAGACGATGTCAGCGGAACACGGGAAACAAACATGAGCTTTTCTTTACCTGTGTCCGTGTTCTCCTAGAAGCCACATTGTTTGGTTGGTGACTCATGCCTGAGACAGAGTGAGTGAAATGGCGTGGGGGGGGGGGGGGGTGGTAGAAGAGAACAAGGACTAGGAGACACTTGCAGGGTGACACAACTCTGGCATCTGCTTGGTATGTAGTCCGGAATGATATGAGAAAAAGAGGTTGATTTATGGATAAATTGCAAGAAAAGGGTTTTTTTACATCAAAATTCGCAGAAAAATTCATAGAATAACATATCCAAAAAACCCTCGAGATCCACCTTCCGATTTTTATTTATTTATTTATTTATTTTCAAAATTTGTTTAGGAAAATTTCAGAAAAAATTAAGTCAAAAATGGTGACTCTCATGACAAAACTTGTACAGACAAAAATTAAATAGCACAAAATTTACTATAACCTATCAAAAATTCACGCAAATCCGCTTATAACTCCTTTTCTTTTTCTAGGATGCATTGCATGAAAATTAATCAAAAACGGCACACTTTACAGCAAAATATTTCAGATCAATAGGTAAAGTGCCTAACTTTTCCCGTAACATAATCTAATTTCATACAAAATCACGTAAAATTAGCATTTTTTTTCTTCGGAATTTGTCTTCAAAAGCCCATAGTACAATAAAACCGAAACCGCACTTCATATGTCAAAAAACTACGGAGAACTTGCTACGTTATTATTTATTTTTAGTGTCCTATTTCCCTTTCTGTCCGTATCTACGATGATTGAAATGGATTAATGAATGACTGATGATGTGCCCAGCTAGCTAAAGAAAACTCACATTTCTGATTATAAAACAATTGCTCACGAACCCACGCACCTCGGGTTTTTCCATTGATGTTGATCTACTTTGACTTATGTTAGCGAAACTACATATTAAGTATTTACTCCAGTGTTAAAAAGATAATTGACGGAGTTGAGTTATTTGGTAAACGGCCGCGACTACCCGGAAGTCTACTCGACTGGTGACCCTTAAGTACGCTGTCCACCGCCCCGCTGTTTGACGACGACGAAGAAACTATCCTTTTCCCATCGGAGTTAAACATGTGTTGCTTGGTTACATATTCGCGTCTCCCCAGCATCCCGCGTACTCTTCTGTTAGCCTCGCGTCTCTTCCCCACCCCCGAACACAAGGAGGTGACGAGGTTCCTCTCAGCCAATCAGAGAGAGGCACCCTACTTCCCGCGATTGTGTGAGTCTGCCATTAACAGGCTACGTTTATTACACAAAATAAAGTTTTACAGTTTAATATCACTAAAATACATAAATTACCATCTTACTATAGAATAGTATTGGCATCTCTTAATTAATACATTATTACTCTATGTATTTAGTTACCAGTGTGCCGGAGAAGGCAGGGAAGAAAGAGCGGGAAGAGAGAGAGAGAGAGAGACAGAGAGAGAGAGAGAGACAGAGAGAGAGACAGAGAGAGAGAGAGAGAGAGAGAAAGAACTCTAGGACCACATGTGGTGTTTCAGCTGGCCTCCCAGATCGCCAGTCTGACGGTTATTTTTACTCACAAAAACTATAATGAACATATGTGGACTTATGCTAACTACATTACCATATTTCATCAAGTGGTGCTTTGCAGGTTACAATGATACCAAACAGAACATATTGTTACAAGTTTGAGGAGCACACAAACTTTTCAATGTGGGCAATTCCCATGAGTTCTTTGGGATAGAGGTCTTATAATTACAAATAAAAGAGTTAAATTAAGTACTGGATTTAATAGCTCACAAAGCTACGAAATACACAAAACAGTAATCAACTAGAACTCTCACAACACAATTAGTTATGCACACAATTACTCCTGT
>PNEQ01055427.1:0-31897 GCA_003012365.1 Medauroidea extradentata
AGTCATCCCGCCCAATTTTTTGTAGTTTCCGATATTTACATGAATGTAGAAAACTCCAAAAAAGTGGTCATAACTTCGTTAAAAAAATTCTAAAAAATATTTTTTCATGGTCAGTCTACTTGAAATTTTTCTCTGATTCTTATGCCATGCAACAACAATCGAAAATTAAAAAAAAATCCTTCGCTCCATTGCCCTTAAGGTCTACATTTTAAACAAATCAACTCAACCTGAACAACATTAATTGCCTTAGTTATTCATATAATAAATTAAATGTGAACTTAAGAACACATAACTTAATAACTCAGAATAATTTTTAATGATGTCTGAAAAGCGTTAAGATATATTTTATTTAAATTATGGGAGAGGTATTGACGTGCATAATATATACTTAGCTTTAATATCACGCAATTAAATAATATGATTTCTTTGGAATGTCTCAGGAATGCTATCTTTAGGCGAAGACCTCGAACGCCCTAAGTACAATAACCCAGTTAAGGGTGTGTGGTAAATAAATAAACGATGAAAACATCAATTGTTTTCTACGCTTTTTTCGAAGCCAATATGGATAAAATACTCAACGACAATCCTAGATAATGGTATTTGCCAACTTTATGAGTAAATATTTATCCAGAATTTCTAATTTGTTACGCGTGATCTCTTGCGCCGCAGTTAAATGCACGAGGTTCCGGCGTCAGAGATAGTGCCCCAGAAGTTCGTAACACTGGAAACAATTTTGTTTAAAAGGTTGGTTAAAACTACTGTCTAGTATTGCTGTTGTTTAATTTTCTCAAATTGGCTTTAAGTAAATGTACAATTATAGATTGATGCTTTTCGAGTTGAATTATCTACCACGCTCCCCCCCCCCCCCCCCCCCCCCCCCCCCCCCCCCCGCCCTCTCTTAATGCTCGGCATTAGTCGCCTATTGAATTATTTTATTTTTCACTCTTATGAAATTCTGAGAAGGAAAATGTGAAATTTGCTACTATAATATCAATTCTATTTACCTTACGCTACAATAAAAGCATCGCAGTTGAACTTTTAATGTATATTTAAGCCGTTATAAGTCGAGCATTTTTTTTCTTAGTTTGCTCGTCTGATTAAGACTTAAATATACGTTAAAAGTTCAACTACAATGCTTTTATTGTAGCTCAAGGTAAATAGAATTTATATTATAGTAGCAAATTTCACATTTTTCTTCTCAGAATTTCATAAGAGCGAAAAATAAAATAATTCAATAGGCGACTGATGCCGAGCCCTAAGGGTGTTGAAAGGTACGATGCCAAGCGGACCACTGGAATACTCAATCGTCAATAAAATCTCAACTACTCAACAAAATTCGATTAGATTTATTTGTCGAGTAGATATTTCATCAGCGGACGTTTATTTATATATCACTACGCGGTAGTATCCTTAAAAATAAGGAATTGAAACCACAAAATCTACCAAATTGGAAGACTGTCATTTATTTATATGATAATATATAGGTCCTGTATTAACCTAATTTCAAAGTACTTGTGTTTAATTTTAACATCCGTAAACCTCTCGCGCAAATATTTTGGGATAGTAAAATTATTTTCAGATCAAAACGCGAGTATTTTTAAAATTCGGCTGTGTTGTGTATCGCTTAGGGGAAGGGGAAAGAAAGAATGAGAGACGTATGTGTGCAGGTATAGCTGAGCTATCGGCTGTTTCCGCATGCCCTAAACATCAGCTGCGGCGATCGGTAGCCATCGTAGTATATAAGGGTAAAAGACGTTCATAGGTATGTTATCCTCATCAGTGATTGCGAATTAATAAAGTCCGTTAATCAGTGCTGTAATGACAGGATCAAAAACTAATGGTTTCTTGGACCAATACAAACGGTAGCTGCTGTAAAAGCAACGATTTTATTAAAAAAATAATAACAAATAAATAATAATAATAAATAAAATTATTTTCCAAGTAATTAAATAATACAGAATAATAAATACAGAGATACGTAACAATTATTAAATGTACAGTTGTGCAAGCGTTAAAAATATTTTATGAACGTTTACCCTACTTATTGTATCTGACGTGCAACAATTTTACATAAAGTAAAGATGGATTTTTGTGTGGATAGATTTACTTTTCAATGCCAAACTCTCACTCAGTGCGGGTTTGCGTGAAGTAGTAAATATTGTTACGGTATAAAAAAATACTATGGCCATTTGATGTGCATGTCTCCATCATAGCTCAAATCGGGATTACGTTATTATTTTGTTTGCTTCTCAACAATATTCGCGATATTAATAATTTTCTTCTGAAGACATAATATTGAGGCTCTCTTGACTGAAAGAAAGAAATATAGGCCCAATGTATATTTCCCAATCAAAATATCTAATAACCGTGTTTTTTTTTTTACCTGCAATTCAAATGCAAATTAGTTTTTAGTTCTTTAAAGAACAGCAATGGCTAACAAAGTGTTTCTATAAATTACTAACTTACATCAAACTTTATAATATAGTGAAAAATGTACTCAATTAATAGAAAGAATAAAAATTGCATTTTATAGCATACACATACACACATCAAGTTCATATTGAATATATGTAGGCCTTGTTTATTTAAACTGTTGAAAATATATAATTTGCTAACGTCAATAAAAAAAAGTACAGTCAGGTAAATTTTTTGCATGTATTTACGTTGCATATTTTTCTTGAATAATATTAAAATTATAGTGCAGTAAAGCAGAAATTTAAAACAAGATACAGTCGTTTCTGTTTCAACTAAACACGAAAACATTAATGTAATCACAAATAATTTTGTAATGAACATTAGTAGCTACATGATGGAGAACGAAACAGTTTTTACAGACAGTTAAAGAACATTTAAAACGCGCTTTTATAATTTTATACAAATCATTTATGTCCAAACTCGCACCATGCGCCTATGTCCCACCCAGAGAGGTGAAGCATTCGCGAAGACCCAGCGTTCCATGGTTTCCAGAAAACGCTTCAGGTGATGTTGGAATGGTTATTTTTAAATGGCCATCACCGATTCCTCTCGCAATTCGCGTTCTGTTTAAGTTGCGTGTCACCGGCATTAATTACCACGCTGTCAACGAGACATAAAGCCCTTATTGCCTTACTTCCACGTCCACACATCAAAACCATGCACGTTCAGACACATGCAGTTGTGTCTGTTTCGTATAACTGCATACAGCACGCTAAAGTTATGAATCTATGGTTCTATATTTTAAAAATATATTAATTCAGCAAAATTATTGTGAAACACAGTATTACAGCTGCAAAAGGTATCTTACAAAATGTGAACCCCAATAAGTAATACATGGGTATTTTTTATTTTATCCTAAGACAAACTAATAAAGATCTTACCTTTACTTGGGAAGAGCGCAATAACTTAAGAATGTGATGAGGCAGTTTTCATCATGAAATGGTATCTCAACAAGTGTTTTGGAAACTTTATAGTCAGATCATTTATCTGAGTTGAACTAAATTTTCCTCTCGTAATGTTAGTCTTTCTATAACACATACAGCCGTGTCTGGCCTTCTACAAGCTTCTGTAAGCCTAGGCCTGTTGTACGAGCCAGTAAGCATGTCGTCATACAAGCTGGCATACATGGTATGTATGTATGTATGTATGTATGTAGGTAGGTAGGTATGTAGGTAGGTAAGTAGGTAAGCTATCGTAATGCGAGATATTTGGTAGCTGCACAAAACGTAATATAATAGCAAATATCGATCCTTCATACAGGCCTAATAAAAAACATGCGTTTTTGCAAGAGGCTATACAAATTTAACGCTGTCATATTTTATTAAATTAAAAAGTTCGGTTATTATAGTTTATATAGGTATATTTCCAAACCTTACAAAATTATTATATGGAAGTTTTTTTTTTTTTTAATTTTACTGAATTGTAAATGTAGATACAATGTTTTATATCTTAGCGAAAAAAATCACGATTTGTATTCAAAAGGTAATAAACAAAATACTGGATAATTTTGAACTTAGTTCCTCAAAATACTGTCCTTATGAAGTGAATCACTTTGTCCAGCATACCAGAAAAACACAACAGATATGTTAGGTAAAAGTTGTATTTTAAGTAAAACTTGATTGTATTTGTTTACTTTAGGTGTTTTTGGTGATGTTTCCAGTCTCTAGTACAGTAGTAACTGTAGAAACATGAATTTATTGAACTCGTTTATTAAGAACGCTCTGCACCGAAAAATTCGTAATTTTATAACTGTACCAAACACTTCCCAACTCTTTCACATTACATTAATAGTATTTACCCCGCAAATAAATTACTTTTCGGTTCCATAGTTTTCGTACAAGTTCATGTCAACGTAGCGATTTCACTGCTGTCTCTACTTACCCAAAATAAAAAAAAAAAAAAAACTATTCAAAACGATACGAATGAAATAATTTTAAGCAAAAGATAATGTATTAAGCTACAGAACTGCATCGGTATTATTTCATGTAAAAATTATTTTCAAAATGTGCCGGTGTTCAAAAATATGCAAAAAGTAGGTATAATAAAAAATGTTTTTAGTGCAAACAATGTTTACGTGAAATGAAAAATATGTAATTTTGTAACTTCATACTTTTACCTTCATTCTAAATTATTTTACTCGTATAATTTGAATAGTTTTTACTTTAGATTAGTGGCGAAAATAGTCAAATCGCTACTTCGGCATGCGCAAATTGCAATTAGCGTAACGTATAAGATTTATACAGTATTTAGTACAATTATTATATCGCGAATTTTTCGGTGCAAAGCTCCCGTAAGTATCGTATTAAAGCAAATTATGTAATTTTAATATTTGAATTATTTATTTCTAACTTAATAATTTTAATTTCACAGCGTAAAAAGGTTTAATGCAAGCTTGTACATAAATGTTGCAGAAAATGGTACTATATAGTTTAACGTTTTACTTTTTAGTACGATTTATTCTTGCATTACTACACACTTTGTAACAAGACACTTAACGTCAGTTATATTTTATTTCTTTACATTATAAATTTGCAGTGTATCGTAATATATATGAAAATGAAATGAAAAATATGTTTCAGCTATCTGGACTTGAGTTGATTTTGATACATAACTCGCATGATTTAATAATAATTTTTTACAAACAATTGTTCCGTGTTACAGGCTCAAAATGGAAGAAACATCGTCGCATCATTACTCCTACATTTCATTTTAAAATCCTTGAAGACTTCATTGAGGTTTTCAATTCTAATGGACAAAAAATGATCGAGAAACTTAAGAACAAAGTCAACAAACCAGAATTTGACATACGCCCGTACATATCACTGTGTGCCCTTGACATAATTGCTGGTAAGTGTTGAAGAATTATTTAAATTAACTGTGTCGTTCTGAATTTCTGTATTTTATTCTAAAACGATTTACTCAAATTTGCAGAAACTGCAATGGGTATCTCCATCAACGCTCAAGATAATGACGAAGCTGACTTTGTCCGAGCAACAAAAAAGTAAGTTTAAAATGTTTCAATTTATTGTTACAAGATGCAAATACCAAAAGAAACTATTTTTCGCAGAACTTTATTTGTTTCGTTTGCCTACAAGTTGTGAAAAGTAAGATGATTACTTTCTGCTTATTAAATGCGCCAAATATGTAAAAGAACGTGTATTTTTAATGTGCATAATGTTTCAACAATTTTTGCTTCTAAATATTTACAATTTTGATAAAAAAAACTTATAGTGCCAAATCATTAACGTAGCTTAAGAATTAATTTATGTGTTACAAATAAGATACAAAGTTTTAGTTTTACATACGATACACAGCTGTATAAAATTTTCCAAGAAGAAATAAAAACAAAATATTTCGTGGCGGATATCATAACATTATAATAAAGAAAAATGTCTGATATTAACTTTTCTTGGTGGTACACGGAATGTTCAAGGGGATGTATATCTCGGTACCTAAACAGTTTTGCTCACTCAATATATAGCTATTTTATTCCTGCTGTTTAAGACATCGGAACTAACACAAATATATCATAATTGAACATATTCCACTATGGAGATTTTAATTAGATGCAGGTGGTAATGATAGGCCAAAAGTGGGAAATTATGGCATTTATTTCTAGAGACAGTTTATGATATAATTAATATTCCAGCTTTCCTTAGATGATACAACCACAGACGACTTATGAACGTTTCATACATTTTAAGCCTCGCCGTCAACCATTGCGATCCGGGTTTGATTCCTGGGGGACTGACCCAGATTTTCGCGTGTGGAAATCATATACCGGAGAATGCCATTGATCAACCGATTCCTCATAGATCTTCTAGATCTTCCGTCCCCCACCCCATACACATCCTCGTTGTTTAGCTCTGATAAAAATCTCATCTTATACTCTTATTATGGCAGTAACAAAGCATCATAGCAAGAATTTGTAAACAAAACAAATAATGTTCTGTATTAACTGTAAATAAAAGTCACACTATTCAATAAAACTACGCACAGGAATGCTTCTCAAACTCCATTGCTGTATTATTTACTTGAAAGTTGGAATTTTCAAACTTTAACACAAAACGACCGAATTACCGGCAGATGTTTCGTGAGCTAACCTTTTGTTGTTTACAGTATGGCATGTATAGTCTTTACGAGGTCGTTCAAGCCATTGCTACAGTGGGATCCTCTCTTTCATTTGCTACCGACAGGAAAACTACAAAGAGATTCCTTGCAGGTTCTGCATACAGTCAGTAGGCAGGTAAGTATCAGAACAATATTTTGAGTCACATTTATTCACTAGTATTTCCCCCGCAAAAAAAAAAATTGTACGTATGCATTTGATACCAATGTTTTAGAATTTGATAACGAACAGTGCTGGACAAAGGAATATAAATAGTGCTTTATATTTTGGTTTAGCAATATCACTAGCCTAAATTTCAGTGTGTATCAAAGATGATATTGGCAAATGCAGAACATGCCTGACGTCCGACATAATATAACTAATCCTGAGTGTGGTCTCTAGTTAAGACTGAAAGTGTTGACCTATCGTGTCTTATGGCATTAAAAGTATTCCGTTCTATTAATATTAGAGGGCTTAGGAAACCAGACAAAATGTTATTCTTTATCTTCGTCCCAAGTTAACTATGCTTGAACATGCTAAAAATAGCAGATTAGTCACAGTCGTCTTTGATTACGGCTGTATTTCAGGAAACACATTTCGATTATAGGTGGGAGACTTTATTAAGAAATCATGCTATATTACTATGCTACGTTCTTCTCATGCTGGACTTCAAATTGTTCCAAAATATCGCCACAGAACTGACAGTAGTGTAGGCAACTTACATAAAAAGAACGTGTCACATTTCTTTGTAGAAATTCATGAAGTTTCACACTGGCTAGACTCGCTGTACTAGTAGCAGTTACATTAGTCATTAATATTTTAATATTTTAAAGAGTTTTGCTTTTTATTGATAGTTGTTGCACAAATAAATAAGCAAAAAACACTAGACTGACTGTGTTCTAAGGTTTAAATTAGGTAGTCATATTGTGCAGATCAAAAGAGACTCTCTGTGGATGCGAATGATTTCAGTGATTTTAATTTCACACGCTGTCGATGACAGTGACGACACTTTACTGCTGGCTACCAGGATTAGCAACGCCAATTGTTGCTAACATTGTGACACTTAAATTAATGTACGTTTACTTCCTCAGTGTAAGTATTTCTCTCTCTCTGTCTGTCTTGCACGAAATGCACAAATGAGGTAACAACAAAAGTCTTCAAAATAAATCCTCAAAATTTATCTATACGAATACTAAAATAAAATTTAAAAAATGACGTAGGCATAGGGAGACTGAGCCTTGTAACTTGCATTCGCTAAGTTACACGATGATACAATACAACATGAAGGAATCAGCAGTACAATGTTTTACATTAGTTTCCCTTCTTTCCGTAAGTCTGAATGTTTGTTGGTTTACACTTTCCTTCCCCGTGCTGAAGGTACAAAGCAAGAAGTCAACATGAAATGCTTGGGCATTCTCTTGTCATAAACATTACAGAAGGTCTGAAGGTCTTGGATTGTGTCAATTGAAATTCCACTAGCAGGTCCCGCCTTCAGGCAGTGTAACGTTGTGTATGAGAGAAGGCCGGAGTGAAGGTAGGGCCGGCTGCTCGAATCGCGAGATATGCTTGTCGCCCGTCCGGCCCGAAGAATGGATGAGGTGAGGTGACATTAGTGTGGAGCAGCGACGGGTTAAGAGGGAGGACGGGTATTCCCCGAGAAAACCCGCCGGCCAAAAGCAACGTCTGCTATGTTTCCCACGTGCGAAAAATCCGTGACCGAACTCGCCGGGGATCGAACCCGAATTGTCTAGGTGAGAAAACGTGTAAATTAAATGTTATGAAACAAGATGACACTCGCCTTCTGCTGTTGTCGCTTTAGATAAATTCTCTGACACCAACGGCTTAAAATATCCGCTCTATCATAAATGCCTGCAGCAAGCAATTCCTGTTATAGACACTTTTGACTGATGCGAGATTCTGTAAATACTGTGCTTTATGGTAGTTATATCGTACACGGATTTCTGTTATTTCAAACAACTACATATTTCGACAACCATATATGTGGTTCATGATAAAGTGAGCACATTTAAAAATCATACTGTCTGGAATAATAATAAAAAAATAATTTACATTATGACTGTAGACGTCAACTTTTGAGTACCTGCGGCACAATCTATATACATTTTGGTTGTTACTTAGGGTATTTATTTATATTAAAACAGTGGCAAGAAAATACAAACTAGCTGGAAAATAAAATTAACCAGTGTTTAAAAAGTGCTCACTTTATTCCGAACCAACTATACACTCTCCAGTAGCTTATAATTTCTCTCACTGTTGTTCTAGTGGATTTTACTTTTTTGTATGCTTTCATTACAGCCTAGATAGTGTTCAGTTCGTCCTTTCAACACTCACAAAGTGAGATGTTTTCGTATTTAAGACTGAAATGAGTCGTTCTCGAGCGACTAAGTGAGTGAGTGAGATATTTTGGTCAGCACTTAACATCGATGTCTTCAGCGCTGTTGGAGGGTGACATGATGTGAGTATGGAGCGGCGCTGGAATGAAAGGACGGGGGAAACGGGAGATCCCCGAGAAAACCCGCCGACCAACGGCATCGTCCGGCATGATTCTCGAACGACCAAGCCTCTTCAGAAGTCAAAATAATTTGACATACCTGTCAATCAATATATTCTCTTCAGAAGTCGAAATAATTTGACATACTTGTCAATCAATATATTCACAACCCGCCCAGTGATATTTCCGTCTCGACAATACCGTCCTACAAACTCCACAATCCCTATCAAGTAAGGATGTACATGCCTGTATAACTACTTATGTTGTTCATTAGCTAGGTTCTTGTCATTTTTCTGGAAGCTCTTTTTCCTTTTTATATTTCCGGAAGCCAGGCAGTAGCTCCAAGTTGACTAGTGTTTAGTTACATTCTTCAGCTTTCATTACCCCTATATTTTCAGAAATCGGTAGAGACTGTGATATATACCGGGAAAAGAGTTGATTGTTTACTAGGCGTCAGTATAACGTGTCCCTATTTGACGTTTTTCTTTCGTTACTGGTGTGTCCCCCATATGACTAGGCCAGTGATGACTACTGTGCATCAAAACTTAATATTTGTGATTTGCTTTTAAACAACTACGTAACCATCCTCTAACTATGCAAGATGCGGTCGCTACTCTGTTTGGCAAAATACGGTGACACGAAAGACTCTTACGATTTTCCACTATTCCTAGAGATAGGACTTCCTAAATAATTAAGTTAATTGATTATATTTCAAGAACGTTTTGTGCTGTTCCCGCAAAATTTGGCGCTGTACATAATACTTCTGACGGGTTATAAATCTGTTTTCATTCAGTAGTTGCCACACACAACTGTATAGCTATTTATCATCTCACTACAACTAATGTGCCTATTTGAACAAAACAGTATGCGTTTGTAGTATCTTATAACGATACGCTGAATCCTGGTATTAAAAAATACATATGGGGATAAAAATTAATTTAAAGAAAATCATACTCGTCTTCAAAATGCCAGATGCAGATGTGAGAGTCTGGATTGTAAATTCACTGCCTTTCACACTTACGATGGAAAATCTATATTCTATTGCGGTTTATTTTATTTACCTCACTGGGCAAACCTTGGACTTAAAATACAACACACTAAGATATACGTTGCAGGTTTGAAAAAAAAATAACAAAAAATGTAGTTTATGAATAAAAAGGCCGAAAATAGAGAAAACAATTAACTGAATTGTTTTAACGCAGTGGACATGCGCAAAGGACGAAAGTAGAACAACTTACTTTTACATTTGATCTTACATTACATCGTTTAAAATCAAATTTAAGGTAAGCTACTACTCAAATACATGAAATTTTACTCTCATTACAAATAACAGTAGACCTTAACTTCTGCCCAGGGTTTCATTATAATTTAGCCTACAAAATTAACTAAACAGTAACAATGAAATAAATTGTAACAATTACCGGTTTAAGGTTATAGACTGACATATCTTTAGGAGAATTTTATTTTGAATTTTTGCGAGGTAAAAATGTATAGGTTTCATATGAGTAAAGTAATGTAGGTACCGGTACGTCACCAACAGTTTCTTTTTTAGGTTATCAAGACAAGAAGAGCGGAATACTTACGTAAAGCTAAAAATGAAATTACAAATTCAAATGGGACCGTTACAGATGACAACGATGTAGGTGAGTAGCAGTTAAAACATTCACGAGTTTCTGTCTCGATTTGTATTATCATAAAGCACTATAAAACAAGTACGCAAATAAAAAGTTCAAATCACACTTATTTGTATTAAAGAAATTTTGAAAAGACTGAAATTATCATAATCTCTTGAGAATAGATTAGCGATCTAGAATAAAGTCGTATAGGACTTACTATCGCCTTTGACTTTGACAAAGTTATACTTCTGGCAATTTCAAAATCTTTATATGAGTCGTACCCAAGATATAAACTCATGAATACTGAGCATATTTACTCACTGCGTGTAAGTGGTATACCGATTTCTTGTGTAAAACTTAAAATCTAACATACGTCATTGTTTGTGATTTTTATATTCGTCACACAAGAGTATGCAATATATATTATCATTAATTTGCTATACGCACGTTAGTCATTGTAGTCTGTATGTTATCATTACGTGAAATAACTTTGGTCTATAAATAATTTTAAGTAACATTCCCCATCCACTTTATTTTTTGAACATTCAAAACCAGACAACTTTTCAAAGCTCTCAATGATTTACCTTAAGTGCATATTCAGATCAAAGTAAACTAAGGCACTCAGTTTTTTTTACTTTTACACCTACCTCGTCGTTAACTTAGTCACAAATCAGAACTACGACAAAAGAACACTTTGTATTGATTCACTCATTGTAACTTACTCCACTTCTTTCCTACGTACACTATAATACTGATCTGCCTGACTGGATGGACTCTTATGAGCCTACTTTTTCAAATGCTACGGTAATATTTGTTTAAGGGGGATTGATCCCTGTCAGATCTGTTTTACGGTTTTTCTTATAAATCAATGAATAGACACATTGTTTAATTTTTTTCACGCTGACAAGGCATAGTTTATAGTTTCATTCACTTTATGGAAACCATATGACATTGTTTCCGTTAATGCTGTGGCCTCTGCAGTCGCTCCCGTAAATAAAGCAATTTTTCCTTTTCAGTTGTTTCCCGTTGCAAAATAATGAATATAAAATGGTTCCAGCAATTACAGAAAATCGATTAAGTTTATATCTATGCCTTGTCGTGACAAAAATTTTGTTACATCGACGGGAACAGAAGTTATCGAGAAGAAACAGATAAATCAAAGGTAGTAGGGATCAATAACCCTTAAGACTATTCCATTTTTGTTTTAATTGTGTAATATTTTCTATTCTGATAGGACTGTTGACAATACGTCTTTAACAGGTAAGTGGGCTTTTACGTCTCGTTGACAGCGAGGTCATTTGAGACGGTTACATAGTAAATTACACATTCACACGAACTACGAGAGGAGTCGGCCATGGCCTTTGATAAGGAACCGTCCCAGCATTCACATGGAAACCACAGAAAACCGAAATAAGGATGGCCGGAGCCGAGAATCGAACCATTCTTTTTAACATTGCTTTGCCACTGAGATCAATGAATCCGGGCCATGTTACAAAATTCCCTTTTAGTTACTTAGTGGTTGATTGAAGATATTTTGGTCAGCACTTAACATGTATGTCTTTAGCACTGGGGAGAGGTGACATGATGTGAGAATGGAACAGCGCGGTACCGTCCGGCACGATTTCCACGTGCGAAAATCCGGTGACCGACCCTGCCGGGAATCGAACCCGGATCGCCTTGGTGGAAGGCCAGTGATGTGACCATTCGGCCGCCGAGGCCACTTAACAATCTTTAATGACTTCTCGGTCGACGAGACGATAAGCCATACTCACTCAAATCTGAGCACCGATAAATTTAAAGTAGTCTCGTGGTATTGTGGTTATAGTGATTTGAACTCTGCGTGCCTGTTATTTAGAGTTACTTATATTTGTCGAAAATAATGTTGTACCTACTCGTTTCAGTTCCTGTGTACTATACATACGTAGCTGTGCTTCCAGGTTGTTGGCAGCTTATCTTTGTACAGAGGCGTCGCTTATTTGACTGTGCCAATAAGAATTAGGTTACTGACATCACCCATGTTTGATTTATTGGTAGAAACCCAACACGGTTAGAGCTTAAATCTGACTGTCACTGACCATGAAATAAATATACACATGTGCATGTGAGGCCTTGAAGCTAGTCGTGGTAAATTTCTTTTCACCAAAAATCAGTGTCCCTGCTGAAGTCCCTAGCCACGGCCGTAGAAGAACAGGTCTGGACACTCGCCTGGATATTTGACCCCCTTGTTGTTTGGCTGTAGTTCACCAAGTTACCGAGAATATTATGTTTTATTGGCGCTGATGTTAGGGCGGTCGGACTCAACTCCGCCCACTTCCTTTCCGCTAAGATAAACAAATTATCAAAACGTATTTTTTATCAATTTATGAAATACTTTCTTCGCTCATAAATTTAAGAAATAGCTCCAGCAATCTTTATTTACTTTATAAATTTAAAAATGAAAAAAAGTGGACGGAGTTTGAGTCCGACCGCCCGGGAAACAGCGCCAAGAAGTACGACATTCTCGGTAACTTGACGAACTACAGCCAAACAACAAGGGGGTCAAGCAAAATACATTGTTAGATAGGCGAGTGTCCAGACCTGTTATTCTACGACCGTGCCCCAGGCTAACGACAAGACCGCTGATCGGCGAAACAAATGCGGTACTATCACCGAATAGGCAAGTGCATAGAAGCGAAATGGCGTGTTGGTGTCTTTGAAGTAAGTGTATTCTGTTATTGGCTGCACGAGACTCTAGACACGGCCATAGTGAGTCTTATTGGTGCCTGTGTGATGTAGAAAATACTGTGTGTGTAAGGCCTCGTGCTACTTGCGTCAAGGTACTGACATGGTGAAACCGCTTCGGCTATTTTCGCCTTTTCTGTCGGCCAGGTTCGGACCGAACGAAAGTCTGCGCATGCGCCAACTATTAGCGGGGCTCGACGGCGGGGTTGGTCACCGGGTTTTCGCGTGTGGGAATCGTGCCAGACGATGTCGATGGCCGGTGGGTTTTCTCGGGAGTGTCCAGTTTCCCCATTCTCATTCCATTACTTCTCCATCGTAGGGTCTCATTTAATGTCGTCCTTCGGGCACGCATACTGCCGACATGCTCCCATTAATAAACTCTGCATTCGGGGTGCTATACACTGGCCCTCGGTTATGCTCGACATATGGTATTTATTTTGTTATTATAGACTATGAGGATAAACTGTGTGCATAAAGCATCACCGGACTGCAAGGGCGAGGGAATATACCCGTAAATCGTCCTATAGTATTTCCATACGCGGACATCCGGGAGCAACCCTGCTGGGAATCCTGGATCGTCTTGGTAGGAGAAAAGTGTTTTGAACATTACATTACTGTGAATAAACTCGGTGATTAGACAAAGTCTCTATTAGATACTTCTTCTGCTAGAAAACGTACCGAGTAACTCGTGTTTGACCACCAACTACCACTGTAAAAATATAGGTAAATACCCCCGTCTAGGGTAAAGTTCCTTTGGAAAATTTATCTTGCCGTAAATCAACTTGATAATTACTGTATTGTACTGTCAAATGCACTTACAAGACAGTGAAATTTCACGAAAATATTATCATGTGACATGGGCGTAACTTTTTAAGTGGTAAACAAAAGTTCATTGAACGGTCTGATACGCGAAGCCATGATAAAGAACGCACAAGAGTAACTTACGTCTAAGAAGATTAGTTCTTCAAATTCCGTCAGAAAAGCACAGACATTCGTTGCGTAGTCGACTTAGCACCGGCTTGCGAATGCCGTTGATCGGCGGGTTTTCTCGGGGATCTCCTGTTTCCCCCACCCTTGCATTCCGGTGCTGCTCCATACTCACCTCATGTCACCCTTCAACAGCGCTAAAGACCACGATGTTAAGCACTGACCAAAATGCTCACTCACTCACTCACTCACCGGCTTGCGATACATGATGTTCTAGGTTCGATTTCCAGGTCTGGCTGAGTGTCAGCATCTTTGCAGTGTTTTCTTTAGTTATATGAATAACATAAGTCGTTTGTAAACGGCATTACGCTATCAGAAATACTGGTAAACTAGTAACCAATTAAAACAAATATTCATGGAAATAAAAGATGTAGTAATTAGCACACTGGGCCGTCGGTGCAAAGTGCAATGGTTCGATTCAAACTCCTGCCAAAAAATTTCGTATCATGAATTAGATTTCGGTACGATAACAATAAAAGAAAATTGACACAAAATGTTGTATAATACATGTATATGTTCTTATTTTGTTATAAAGAATTTTACATTTGTACAAAAAAATTCTTCCTTACTTGTGAAGAAATTTTTCAATTCACTGGTCAGGTTTTTTTCAACAGTTATTGTTTTTTAATGTTTCCCTAAGTTACGTGTATAAATTTACGTAAACTTCTTCTCGTACAAGTAAGGTGATTTTTTTTTCCATAGCGTGAAACAGTGGTAGGAAAGGTCCCTACAGCAAAGAATACTATACTATCAAACATGAAAAGTTATAAAAATACCCCTAAAAATATTTGTAAACTACCAGAACACTTTACTTTAGCATGCGAAGTATTCGTATTACATTACAGACCTCGGAAATCGTCTCTAAGTAATTAGATTTAATTCCAGAAAAAGCATTAGTGAAACCCATTCTTGGTGAAGTCGATATAAATTTGCTGAATTTCTCTTGAAAATGTCACAAGGGTGATTGAATAATTTCATTTACTGGTGGAGGTCAGTAGAAGTGATTCAATGCCTTACATCTTAAGAACTGTTTTAAATTATTTTTTCGAAATGTATGACTTTAGTCAGCGCTAAAGAGCGAGTTGTGAATTCGGAGCAGTGGTAATGCAAGGGCGTGGAATATTGATGTGACTCGAGAAAACCCACCGACCAATGGTAACACTACACATGCGAACCTCGGTAGCGACCCCTCCTTTGCATAAGACAGCGCAATCTATGAACATTTGCAGTAGTTTGATTATTATTTCAGTTTGATGTATGAGTGAACGTCATGTGAAAATTTTTATAATTTGGAAAACTTATAACGTCATGTTTAAATAATAAAAGTTAGGCAATTATTTATTTTCCAGGTGCTAAGAAACGCAGAGCTTTCCTTGACATGCTTTTAGAAATAAAAGAAGGTTCGGCCTTGACTGATGAAGAAATTCGAGAAGAAGTTGACACCTTCATGTTTGAGGTAATAACCTTCGTAACTACCGGTCGATTTATATAGACTATATTTGATGGAAAGTCAGCCTAACGCACGACCGGGATTTAATTTTATGTAGAGTAAGTTCAGAATGTGTGTGGGTAAATATTTATAACATAGCTCATATAAGTGGTTTGCCATAAAGTGATCACTTCTGAAGACCAGATCGTCTAGAATAATAATTTAAAATATTATTTGTTGTGACCTTAGGCATTAACTTTTGAGAACAGTACAATTTATACATTTAAATTGTTCCTTTGGTTGTTCTATTAATATTAAAAACATGCAGTAATCTATAAATTAATTGAAAGTAAAAAAAAATTACTAAAATTTGAAAAAGTGCTTCCTGTATCCCGAACCACATATAACTGGTTGACAAACCATTTAATGATCAAATAAAAGAAATACTTAATCATAACAAAATATAGATAAGAGTAAAAAAGTAATCATCTTTTAAGATAGTCAACTAGCCCTAAATTATTCTCAGCATGGAAAAGAAGTAGGTCACAATATTTAGTCTGAATAATAACTCACGTAGTCTGTTATGAGTAGAGACCGGAAAAATTCGCGTTTTACTTCAGGCACAAGGTATAATTCTAGCAACTGTAAGTTCTTGCTACTTTCACGATTGGCCGTTGACTTAGTTGACACTGCATTGAAGTCGATGAGCCAACAATAACAATGTAACTAAATACAGACCTATACAACTTTAACAGCGAGCAGCCAACGAACAGTTGTTGTCTGGTTCATTTCACAGATATTCTCGGGGGTTAGCATACAGATTAGTGAAGCAGCGAATTGTTCTCTTCTCTAGTTATGTGTGTAGGTAGGCACAATTCGATTGTGTGGCGAAAATATATTTGCGCTGTTTGGTTTCAATGTCCAATGCGAACATCTGCAACTCTGCTTCATGACCAGTGATTGGATGTTATAACTCTCACTTCACTCTAAAAAAATAGTTTGTAAATTTGCCACACGTGCGTATAGGAGCGCTAAGAAAGTAGGTATGGTAGAATTGTTTACCTGTCATCCATGGTAGCACTCCTGAACTCTTTTATAAAACAGTCAAATATATACAAAAGTTGAGATTTTTATATGCTTGTTGCAATAGGAGTTTACAATTAAATTTTATTGGATTGTGGACATACGCTATTGCTCATGAGCAATGGCGTATGTCTACAATCCAATAAAATTTAATATACAAAAGTTACCATACTTGTATTGTAACAATGGTAAAAGTTTGCATGCTTACAAAACGGAAGTACGGTAACTGTCTCATACTGCATTTCCTAAACTTCCTAAACATTTTAGGAAGTTATACCTTGGAGTTCTATTGGTAAATCACAGACGTGTGGTGTTGCAATGACATAATACTAATTGGTTCAGTCAAATAAGATGTAAAGACTCGCTGCCAAAAACCACTCAGCAAAGCTGCCGATGTGCACGTATAAGAAGAGCCATGATATAATGGCCAAAGATTTTTTCAACATTTGGTTTCAATGCGTTATGTGCACATCTACAGCTCTGTTACACTATCTATTATTGGATGGATTTACTCTCGCTTGCCTTGGAGTCACAACAATCTTAATGTGATTGGTGCAGTCAAATGAGACACGTGTCTGAACAAAGACACGCTGCCAGTAATCATGAAGCACAGCTGCCGATGTGCACGTGAGACAATGAGACAAAGTGGGGCAAAAAATTTTCGCGACAAAACAATGGCCCTTATAAGTAGAGATGATGATTTATCGCGGGAAAACTTGACTGTTTGCTGGGCTTCAACGTACGTTCAGCTTACCAGAATATTGTTGGCTTTCACTTGTACTGGGACGACTTAAAAAGAGGCGGAGCTTCAGTCAGGTGTGGGATACGATTCCTATCTCCATGGATACCGCAGCCGTACATAACCTTCATTTAGCTGTTTGGCTTCACATGTCCCGGATGAGATGTACGTCAAGAAAATTGATTATTTGTTGGAATTTGCCGTTTTTTCAGGTAAACATTAATCTTGTGTATTGGCGTATTTTAACCGTGAAATTGCAACTAATATTTTTTATCCTTGCGTGCAAATCTATGAATGCGCAACATTTTTGCTTTCTGTAGTTACCAACTAACAAATCAGTATGTTTGTAAACAAGCTTTGTTTCCCACAGTACTTTTCCCCTTCGGTGACGTAGGGGGCGTGTACTTCAAGTCGTCCTTTGACTGAGCCAATAAGAATCCCGCTATTATAATATTTGATGCCTGTTGTTGGTCTGCAGACAGCTACGTTGTGTCAGACGTACGTCACCCAGTCATATATGTTGCAAATAACTACAGTGTTTTCAAGGTTATGTTGGCACAAAACATTTTCGCTATACACCATCATCTCTGCTTATAAGGCATTTCAGCATCGAAACAAACTCTTGGCTTTAGCTATGTTGTATTTGTGTAGGCAATTAGGCGTTATTATCACATCAACAGCGTGGTCGTTAGAGATGGAACCTTTGGAACAAGCAGTAAACGGGGAAGGAAACGGTCATGGCCGTTTGGAACCATCCCAAGATTCGTTTGAGTAATTTCGGCAAACCATGGTAAACAAAAAGCACTACGACCCGGCCGTGTTTTACCGTTGCACCAGCTCGCGCGGTTTTACGTGATATAATACTTACTTCTGTAATAAAGTCCAGCAGCATATTGTAGGTAAGTAACTGTCATACTGATGTGATATTGTTAATGAAAAGTAGACATAACAATATGTTAGACATAATTAGAAGTTTTTTGTGACCGCAATCATGTTTACGGGTTGAAGTCACATAGTTCAACATTCCGAAATGTGTAAAAAAAAAAAAAAAAACTCTTGAACAAACGCAGTCGAAACAAAGAATCGTTGACAGCCATAATAATTAGACGATTTAAATTAATATCTCAAATATCAATAGTTTTACCAGATGTACAGTACATATCTTAAACGTTTCCGGCAGCGATCTTAATTCCCACAACTGTCACGTTAGTAAAAATAAAAATTATGGCAGCAAAAGTCAGTAGTTTTGAACAACTGTTGTTTTATTTCGACCGTAATTTTCACTTTTCAACGTTTATTATAATATTCAGATGCACTGTATTCGTTTTATATGTGTGTGCACAAGTTCACATTAATTTTATGTTCTTTGAGTTCTAATTGGAACAAGAACAACTCAGTTATAGACATTGGTAAGTGTAAAGGTTTTATTCATACCTACTTAACACGATTCTTCGGACTTTTATATGAAAAATAAACTTTTCATTAGTGCCGATCTTTTAGTTCAGTGACTAAGTTATATGTATAGGGCTAGGAAAACTTTGCGGTTTCAATGACCTGCATGCTATAATCCAATGTCCTATGCATACTCTAGCCCCGTCTGTTCGTTCATTGTCTGAATAAGTAGTAGGTCATTGACAAATGGTAGGATAATGGATTCTAGTATGTTGCTCGTTGAACTCGCGAAATATTCCTAGTCCTAGTTGTATGTTATCTGAGCCTTGTAATTCGTGTATGGAAAACTGTTTTCCGAATTACAATTCCTTGAAAATACACCAGCCTCTATCACTGTGAGGTGGAACTGACTGAGCTAGGAGGGGAACAGTGGTATTGATATGACACTAGCCGTGCATTCGCTCGGGCAGACACTAGTTCGATCCCGGTCCGTCCATCCTGATTTCGTTTCCTAGGGTTTTTTAGAATCACTGCTGGGGCTACTGAGACGATTTTTTTTTAAATTCAGGCTCTAGCTTATTCACGCTTCCTCCCCCCCTTTTTTTCCCTGAATCCCTCTTGTTTGATGGCATGTAGAACAACCAATAAATTAAAAAAACTAAATTAATGTAATAAAAATCAGTGATTGTAATTTATAGGTCTGTGTGAAACTCTGTGGACACTTCTGATGTCGTGGCCAAATGAGGAAAAATCTTTTATTAGCTTCTGTTTTAATGTGCATTTCATATTAACTTACAAAATAAAATCTACAGACATATCATAAATATCTTCACTTTCTAGAAAATGGCTGTGTAGCAATAGTTGCCTTTGCAAAAGTTAATTACTTTTATTAAAAACATTCTACTATAATACCCAGCAGAGTAACATGCTGGTTTCTGTCTCGCTTTCAATAAATCGTTGGTTACGAAATAGCTGTCCTAAAATTGCGAAAATATTATTGGGTATTTAAGTGGTGTTAGAAGTTTTTTTTTCGTCTCCGAAATTTACATTATTCATTTAAAGGGTTTGAATTCGATTGTTTGGGTGTGGTCGTCAATATTTATGTTATTCCATTGTCCTGTGTTAAATAATGAACGTATTTTCATTTATATACCAAAACTGACTTTATGTGAAGTCTTTCGCGCACAAGTATGAATGGCGGGAAAAAATAGTTTCGAGTTTGATACAGAAAAGGTTTTGTAACTATGTTTTATTTGTAAACTAATAACGTCAGTTTTTTATTAACTGACTATTTTTAAAAGTAATGAACATCAGTCAAGTTAACTTTTAGGCGTATTAAAGCTCAGCCACTAAGTGGTTTTTCTATGCTAGTACTGACACACTCAAGTGCTGTCACAAATAAATGTAACAACAAACATATGTATTTAAAATACGTTGACCCAAATATATATAGCTTAATAATTGTAATGCATTTATTTACAGGGCCATGACACCACAACATCTGCTATCAGTTTTGCTCTGTCTTCCTTGTCGCTTCATCCAGATATTCAGGTAATTGACATTATCAATTTACGCTAAAATAGACACACCAAAGAATTTATGAAAATTATAGTTTTGTAACATTTAGGGATATTAAAGAAAGACTCAAGACTAAAGGTTGTACTTCGGTGTTGCATGATGTTGACACACAAGGGAAATTATGTACTGAAAATGTAGCATTGAAATGGTGGTTTACTTTTTATAATAAAATAAACAATTAGTCTAGTACTGAAGAAGAAAATTTTTTTAACTGAACCGCTATTTTGTACGTACACTATTGCAGTGGGTATTTAACATGAACTGTGAAAATGTTATGGACGTAAAGCATCATAATGGCGTACGCTCATACAAACGGTTCTGTGTATGATAACACACCCATTGCAAGAATCGTTCAAAGATCACAAAAATAACTTTTACACTATTCACAAAATATTGGAAAGTTTCTTCACGCAATCTTTTTATTTATTTGGTTATATAGTGATATTTTTCGCTGTTATTTTTCAGATAAGTGAATCTATTCATAAATCTAGTAATAGGTCGAAGTTAATATATTTTGAGTAGAAATCTGCTTTGATTAAAATTCTTTATGATTCATCAAAATTAATTCATCAGTTTGCATGTATTTTATCATTTCACACAACATAGAAGAATAAATTACGTCTCATAAGTTCGTAGTTTCAAATGAAATGTTAGGAACCAATGAATGTTGAGGTGACGGCTCAAGTCTTAGTCAAAAGTAATAAACTGTAGCTATAGCACAACGTTAGTAACCACCTGAAAATAAAGTCATAAAGATATGAACAAACGAGGTTATATATCTATAGAAAAATATTAACGACCATTTATTTTAATATTCTTTTCTGTCTTCATAAATGGTTGTCTAGATCATTATACACGTCAGTTGTGAAGCTAAGGATTCTTCTTTCTCTCCAACGTAGACCATTGTCTAATCACTGACAATTTCTTCTCTGAAAACAAGCAAAGATATTTAAATGTTGTATTTGTAGTACATATGAAAATCTCTAAGTTTTACTGCACAAAGTTACACTTATTCATTCATAATAAATCGTAAGACGCAAGTGAAATTGTATGATTATATTTATTCTGATTACGGAAGGATCTTCCTGATCTAGTATAAATCTTAATCATGCGGCTGATTAAAATATTGTCAGTGACCTTCAAGAACTGAATGTGTTGAATCTTTGTGATGATGCAGGAGAAAGCATACGAGGAGCAGCAGGCGATATTCGGGGATTCTGACCGTCAGGCGACCTACCAGGACCTGCAGGATATGAAGTATCTTGAGCAAGTACTCAAGGAGTGCCTGAGACTTTTCCCTAGTGTACCGATGATCGGAAGAAATTTAACGCAAGATCTTAATCTTGGTAAGTTAAAGTATTTACTATACTTACTAAAGAATTATTTTGGACATACGTCATTGCAGCAAATGGTGTGTCACAGAAAACCAGAGAATACTTACATACAAATAGACAAGTAAATAAAAGGACTTGTTTGCAACTGGCATACATACGTAAACATATACAATTCCACAAGGATTTCAGTCAGTGAGCTACAAGAAAATAAATGAACACAAACAAGTACCTAGGCACAAAAATGAAAAAAAAAAAAAAAAAAAAATTACTTAGATAATTCCACAAAAGGAATTCCGTCAGTAAGTTCGAAACAGACAAAAATAATTTCAACACCAAACAGACCAAACAAAACGAACGACAAAAAAGCAGAAACACAGACACCTTGAGGAAAGCAAATGAATACAAATAGCACAGTAACTGTGGACAGTAAAACAATGAAAACACAGACGGACACAATGGTCTCCTTGCGACAAAACAAACTGCGACGTTTCGGAGAATGCAAGCTGTCCACGTCTTCAGGCACATACACAGCAGTCCGAGGAACACCTGCAGACTGGGTATGGGCATGATATTTTTTTCCCAACATACCCTAATCTACTGTGTTATGGTGTAGGTCCGGGGAGGAATGGGACCTAAGTGCGCCTCAGGGCTGAGCCCCATACGTCTACAAGGGGAAGATTTCATACAAGGAGGCATGCATCGCGGCAGAGAGGCATTGGACAGTCATTGTCGCGATTGGGGCCATGACTACCTCCCTAAGTGTTCCTATAGCTAAGCCATAATCCAAGGAGAGATAGGGAAAGTTCGGCATAGGCACCGTAGAAACCCTCTCGACAGAATAGTAGTGTAACCACTCAGCAGTTACATGCACATAAAAAATAAAATGGTGCTGGAAAACGAGAGAATGTCCAGGTTATTAAGCAGCGTTGTGAAGATAGAGTGAGTGACTGTAATTTAGTTTCTTATTATTTCTTTCCTTTTAGTTTTGTTTGGGAGATGGCTGGTTAACTAGGGCACTGTAGAGAGCCACAGTACACTGGTGGAGAGCGAGGTTGTAAGAGGCGCCACGCCCTCCCGTATCCCCAGTTGAGTATGGGCACCACCGCCACCGTTTCCTCATGTGCCATCCGAGGACGTGCTGTCGCGAGACCGGAAGCCGAAGCTTCCAGAACTCGCGGGGTGTTTGCAAAATCAAATGCAGCCCGACAGACCAGTTTCAAATCACTGGAACGGCAGCGGGGCGCGTAGCTGGGCTCCGAACCCGTATTTAAGTCTGTGGAGGGAGGTTGTTACCATTAATAAAATTACTTGCTTGTGTGAACTGTGGAGGAGTTTAGCTCCCCTCCAGCTAGACTGGAGTGATGTAGTGTATTTCTAAGTGAGGTGAGTGTTGTCAGCAAGTGGCTAGCTAAACTCGTGGAATAGTAGTGCTGGAAAACAAGGATTACTCTGTACCGCCTCTTCTGTTCCGGCCAATAGGAAGGAACCATACCCTGATTGGCTGCGCAGGTGAGAGTCTGTTGTTATTGCCTAAAGTTTTCCTGTGATGATGGCAGTGGCTCAGTTAAATTTTGCTGAAAATTAACTTATTATTGGTAACCAAACGTTTTTAAATTCTATACTTTGTTGGCTAAATAAATTTTTGTTACTAACTAAAAATGCAGATTTTTCTAGAGTTTCCTTTTAAATTTTTTTTGTTTAATGTGTCAATGGTGTAGATTTTCGAACTTCACACTTCTTTACATTTTGTTTGCAATGACGTATGTCTAAAATACTTCTGAAGTATGTAATTTTCCCCCATTGCGAGAATCTTTCAAAAATATCAAAAACTCTACTATTAAAGTGTATTTAAATGCATACAATGTTGTCTCTTTTCTCGAAACGGTGCGGTGTACAATGAAATAATTGTTCCCCTAGTATAAAATCTAAAACATGATTTTAAATGGAATCATTGCGTTATTATTTAGAAAGAGTGGAATTTTTGAGAATCGGGTTAGGCTAAGCAACCACGTGTTTAAATATCGTCAGTAAATACACCCGATACTTTTGTAAATTAATGTAACATTGTAGGTATCCATCGATGTGCTAGCAGGAGCACAACCATGAGTGGGAAAAAAAACCTACTATACGGTATAAGCCTTTTCCTTATTTCACTCAACACTCAACGGACCTGGTAGTTTGACTGGGTTCGACTGTTACTATTTTATTTTCTGTCTATTCTTAGCATTCGAAACTAGCGATTTAAATGGTTATAGGTATAGCGGTTTAATTCCAAAAATCCCGCACAGTTGCAACAAGAGGACTTATATGTTAATTAAGTACTACCAACCAATAAAATAGCGTCAAACATCCATAAATCCGATGATAAAAACGTTTTATATAATAAAAGAGTGACTACACCGCCTCTAACGTTCACTGTGGTGGATGGTGTTAATTATAATTTGCCGTTATTTTGAAGATCGTGATAAAATAATTTTTTTTTGGAAAACTGTAGTTTCAGGTATATTTCAGTAGCGTCGTCTCAAATCTCGATTTATGAAGGTTTATATATCACTTAGTTTTTTGTTAAGATATGTGTTGCATATTTTCCAATTTGCACTGCGTAACAAATCTTCTTACGAAGTTCGTCGGTCAAATTATACCCCGCACGCAATATATATATATATATATATATATATATATATATATATATATATATATATATATATATATACATACATACATACATACGCGCGCATACTCACCTAATCGTATATACTTATTGAAACTACTACAGGCTACTGTGCATTTTAAATACGATCATATTCTTAAAATAACCTACTTGTTAATAGGATATTTTGAAATACTTTCGAATCATTCTGAGATTTTCAGGATAAGGATCGTTAAGAGAAAATACTTCCTGCGGTTAAGGTACAATTCAGGAAGCCAGAAGCCAAGACAACTGTCTGCTCCGCACTCCACTTCATTATATACATTGCAATAGAACCTGTTGCTCTGTTCTGCTCACTTTCAGTCTGATAAAAGTGACTATTTTATGTATAAATTATTCAATATAAAACTAATTTATGATTATGTAACTGACACATTTCAGTCGGAAAATAATTTTGCAGACATGTTACCATGAATGCAGACAAGCCATTACGGTTTCTAATTTCGAGACAAAATTTTATTTTAATTAAGGGTTGTCTGTATAACATAGTATTTCACTAATGAAATTCAATACATAACCTAGATTACTAACTAGACAGAGAGCTTCAATTTGAGACGAAGTCACTTATTGATTCATACTCACCTATATTTTGCGTGTCAGCTGTATGTCAAGATATTGCTAACAGTGTGTAGTTCAATCTTCTTCTGGCATCAGTAAAAACATATTTGTAACCACGTGCCTTGTTGTTTCAGGGGAATATACACTACCGAAAGGTGCGAATGTCATAATCTCACCTATGCAATTACATCGGGAAGAAAAATATTATCCTGAACCTGAAAAATTCGATCCGGAACGATTCAGCCTTGAAAACTCACAAAGGAGACATCCGTTTCATTATATTCCTTTCAGCGCAGGACCAAGAAATTGCATAGGTAGGTATGAGATGTTTAAACCGATTTTCATCTCAAGTTTTATTTTATAAACTAGAGCATGAAAGGGATCGGTATGATTAATCATCTATTTTGATTTTGATCTGGTTGTAATATTTACAGCTTACTAATTCGTTCAAATTGGTGGTATTTGCTGTTAACTTCTTCCTTCCCATTATAGTCATTAATATAAGTCGCAATAAAAATGTGTGCCTCTCAACACATGTCGATGGGGTCGCTGTGGTCGAGGAGTCTGGCCTCTCGTGTAGGCGATCCAGGTTCGATCCCCTGTGGGCTCCGTCCCGGACTTTTCGCATGTGGGAAACGTAACGGACGTTGCCGTTGGCCGGCGGTTTTCTCGGGTAACTCCTATTACCCCCCCCCCCGGCCCATCTCATTCCGTCGCTGCTCCAGACACATTTTATCTTCACCTCGTCCCATTCCTCGGGCTGAACGGGCGACAGGCATGTCTCGCTAGTCGAGCAGCCGGTCTGACCTTCCCCCGGCCTTCTCTCATTCACAATGTGACCCTTCCCGAATGCGAGAATGCGTACTGGAATTTTTATTATGAATACACATCGCACCAAACTTATATCTTGTGCTTCGGTTATACGCCCTCCTACTGACTGCCTTAGCGCGTTGGAGTACATGAATGTTGGTTTTATCCCACAGACGGTGGTGGACGTTCACTATAAATATAATGTGCCGTATACTTAAATTGCTCACATAACGGTAAACAACACTTTGTTCCATGGCTGAATTTGTGTACGTTAAAAAAAAAAAGATAAGTGTGCAAGTGAAACAATGGGAATATTTTATTATGTTCGTTAAACTGCTCAATAAAGTACCATCACTACTCTAAATATTTATATGTCCGTGTCAACACTAATGTTGTGTACAATATTGGAGATGGGTAGGGCAGTCTCTTCTCGTATGTGCATTACGATTTACGTTAAAATGTGTGGTTTGTTGACATGTACTGTTAACTGTTCCGTATTGAACACACACACCATTACAATAAATTGGTTCAAGGTAGAGTTGGAATTTCATACTGTGGGAGACAATCAGTTTCCACCTCGGAGACGCAAGCACAAGCCGTCTCTGCTTAAAACCATAATTACTTTTACGACTGAATAATACAGTGCATAATTAAGGCCTGTTGTTCCACCTTTGTATGTATAGTGCATGGCGGAAAGGCTCATAACGTCATTTTTCGTAACCGAGAGTGTTCAATATGTTTTTTCACTGCTATTCATAGCCTCTGACACAATGTGTGGGGCCCTGGACATTTGAATTGGAATTCCCACTCATTTCCTCAACAAATCATAACGACAACAAAAATATATTAAATACTGATGAACGCTCACATTTGAGTTCAAAATGTGTTGAATTTAATAACCTGTTGTGCCAATTTTCGTTCTCTACAAAGATGCCTATGAGAATTGGATGCAATTTTTTTGGTAGATTACTGGAGTGGTTCTTGCTTGTTTCGGTCACTGATTCCACCTCCCCCCTTTTTTTTCTTTCGTGTTTCTCTCACTTAGTCATGTTGGTTTTTCTCTGCTCACCTACCTGGGTTTTCGCATATGTGAATCTTGCCGGACAGTGCTGTTGATCTATACGTTTTCTTGGTGATCTCCTGCTTGCCCCCGCCCTTTCATTTTGTCTCTGCTTCATGTTCACCACGTTCTCAATATCTCTCCGTTAAGAACCACTTCACTCACTTTTTCATTCACTTTCCCCTCATTTTTGTTTTACTTTATATCTTCTCTCGTTTTGTTTCTTTTCTCAGTCTCACCTAGTCCTTCTATTCCTTTGAGGTTTCTTTTTCCCCTTTCACTCTTATTTTTCTATCTTTTCTCATCGCAGTCTGCCTTTTCTTCTCTCGCTCATTTATTCTTTTGTTTTCCCTTTCTCTCTTTTATTTTCTTTGCAATCCTACTCTGCAATGTACGTAGGCAACTTCAAGTATAGGGTGATCAGAAAAGATCGCCCCAACTTTGAATGTATTTAATACCAAAATTAGTCTACAACCGTGGTTGACCAGTCAGATGAACCGTGGAACAGTAACGGTTTTTATTTCGACATTATAACACAGAGGTTGTTTCCTCAGAAGAGGCGTCGGGGGACTTCATTTTCCAGCATTAATAGTGCGACCTCGGGGGTAGCACGAGGAAGTGATGCCAAGTGGGGGAAAGGGTAGCCAACAAATTAGCCAGCCGCCATACTTCCATGCAAACCGTATCTACATGTCGCACATATATGGTTCGGGCGAGCTGAGCGTGGTGGTCATTAAACATTTATAAAGATGTGGTAAAGAAACTTCGTTCTTGCGTCTGTTCGTGACTGGTCAACCAAGGTTGTGGTTTGTTTGGTTTTGGTAATTTAGTCATTCAAAGTCGGGGTATTTTTTTTAATGATCATTCCGTTCTTCATATTCTATTACAGATGCAGCGGAAACTAACGAGTTGGAATTTAAGCAGCTTAATAACGAAGCTATCAAGCTCACATCTATAAAAATATGAACCTGTAGATGTAAGACATATTTACAGGTCACGCGAGCTAGGAAAGGTCCTGGCGACGCGCAGACAAGTTTCCCTCGCCTTCTACACCTAACCAGCGCACGTGTGTGCAGCTGCTGATTGGTTGTAGCTGCTCATTCCACACTCAGGATAGTAGTAATAAAAAGGTATATTTCAGTGTGAACAGAGAGACACTTGTACTAATGCGTTAAGATAGGATTCCCAACTATACCTGTTGGCACTCCTGGGTTTGATTATGAACAATTCACATAGTTATACTAATGGACGGTTTCACCAACATCTGCTAAGCACTTAACATTTGTTAAAGAGGATTAACAGACTATTTAACGTGTAAAATATTTTGTTAACCTCTTTAACAAATGTTAAATGTTTAACAGAGGCTGGTGAAACAGGGCCTATATGTTATACGTTATCACTTATGTATGACTAAATACATAAACGTCATTGATAGTTGACGATTTTTATAACAAACGTTTCTTACATTAATTAACCTTTACTCTTCATTTGTATGCTAAACAGAGACCGAAAAATTTAATGAACGAATTTGATCGTACCTTTCCATATCCCTTAAATCCCATGCACAAATAGTTTTCAAAAGGCATGCTAGTATGAAGATTCTGCGTTATGTTATGCTGAAAAACTCAAGAATTACTAACATATTTTCACTGGTCGTGTTTCAAATTTGTTTCGTCCATGGTATGTCTTTTAGTATTCCCTTGAATAAAATGTAAATTACCTAATTAAACAATCTAATATAACATGACTGATATTGGCTGAAAGTTATGGTCTCAGTTTTGCAAGGCGGGTCACACACACAGAACAGAAACATAGTCGTCTTACCATCACTATATCGCGTATCATAATGTTATCGTAACGGTATTTTATAATTATTTATGTTAACCGTAATATACATTTTTTGTTATTATTGTTTATTTGAATATCATAATTAATTTACAAAATGCACTTTATTTTCACGAATTTCACATTAAAGAGTTCTCGTGTCATTTTAGAGCGTTAGACTTATTGAACGAAACGGCTATTCGAAAATACTCAAGTACTTAAGTAAAATATAAATAATTTTTTATTATTCCACCATTTGCGACTAACGCAGTTCGACGACACAGGTTTTTAGTAAATACAATTTCTAAACGATATGTAAGCGCAAGCCCTTACAAAATATATACCATATGCTACATCTTACGGTATGGATTCCATACATTATGTGAGCAGAAAATTACCAGATAAGATATAAAACATGACAAAATAAACCTAACTGCAGTAGTAGCTGAGATAGGACCAATTTAATTTACTATGACTTTAGAGAATGGAAAGGCAAGAAGGGGCTAGGTACACTGTGCGACAAACTTCACTGTATCTCCATTTAGGAGTGACAAGAACGTTTGTGTTGCGAGGCCTGCGCATGAAAGTGTGGTGTGATAGTCGGTAGAAAAAAATAAAACGGAAAAGAGAGTCAGTGCCCACAAACATACGTTCATAATATAAGCAATTAGAAAAAAAAATATTTGAAACTGTTGGTGTTAACAAAATAAATAAGTGTGCGTGTGCAAATATGTCTAGTAAACCTTCCAATGTAAATCAGTTGAAAACAGCTACTAAGAACATCACAGATTCTAATCCGTAAGTTTGTGTTTTGACATGGAATTTTGTTAAAACCTGTCACCGTGAAATACTTTTGTTAGTTTCATAAACAAAATTTCATTCTTGTCCGATTTCGCCACGTTTGACAGCATCATAAAAATTTGTCCTAAGTATTATCAATTTTATTAGTAAATAAGGGACTCTATAACTGCAAGAAGAAGAATTATTTAGATTTTCTTAACAGCAACACTGCATAGTTTGAAGTATGTTTTATTTTGGTAGACACATATACCAGGGAGAAGTTGATTAGTTTGCTGTATAACAGAAGAAGCGTGAAACGCTACATGACGTGCCTTGATACAGCAGATATACTAAGACGGAAGCTGCACACCCAGTACTGGTCAGCGCAGCGGTCTGTGTGAGGATGATGATTGATACACACGACAGCAAGAGTCCGCGAGATAAGTGACATACGTGGCCAGCTCGCCACGTCAAAGTGTTGCCAACTTGGTGGAATTTCCGCTAGTTTTAGCGGGAAAAAATACTGTTTTGCAGAGAAATATCGCATTTAGCGGACAGCGGAATTTTTAGCGGAGTAAATTGCGGTTTCAAAAAAACATACCTTAACGTGTCAAAGTGCAAGTCTAAAGTAATGTGGTAGGATGAAATGGAGTATTGTTACAATAAAACAACATTGTTTCAATAAATATGTACATTTTTACTTGTGAATCACATCAACCAATATTTGTAATACAATTTTCTCAATTTTTGGCGATTGTTTCTATGCTTGGCGGAAATTCAGTGGATTTTGTGTAAACAGTAGACGGATTTCCACGTGTATAGTTGGCATCACACGTGTTACTAAGCCTCTATGTGAAGGCTGTCTCAACTGTGCACACATTTACCTAATATATACCCTGGTCACAGATAGTTGACACCACGGGCAGCAGTATTGAAGCTGTTAACATCAAGCCAGCATTCATATTATGCCGACTGACGGCTGAAGGAGGGGACAAGCTTCGAGCAGTTATTAGTTGGAGAGCAAACTGCATTTTCTTGCACGTCGGAATCGGTCAGCGGAGAAAGACAGCTTTCTCTACACCCCTTTCAAAAATATTGCCGAGGGATTTTATTCATGTTACTCTTAATAATAACTGTTCGATAACCATTTAGTTATTATCTCTGTTAAAATTTTCTTTTGAAAATATTAAGTAATTTATTCAATAACTTTATCTATATACATTGTAATTGTATTGCTCCCATCTCTTCTCCCACAAATACGTGTTTATAGACTATCTACACGTTTTTGTAGGGAAAGAAATGGAAGCAATACAATAACAATGAATGTAGTCAAAGTTATTTAATAATTTGAAATTTTTGATTGAAAACATTCGGATATAACAAAGGTAGGCTTACTATTCACAAAGTAAATATAAGTATCGCTTCTAGAATGGCACGCGATTTAAACACAAATTTCGTGTTACAATACATAGACAATGTGAAATGAAGCTTTAGCTTCATACTACTGCCTAACTGGACTGCCTCCTATAGCACTTACCACGACCGGCTGTGTTTGCACGGGTTGGTTCGCTTCTAATATTCATAGTGTGCCATCTACTCTCACGCATGACAGCACCACGAATGCTAGTCCCCCTACCCCTCACTCTAGTTGGCATGAATGAAACCTACAGGCATGCTAGAAGCTCTAATACTACACCATAATGTATAAATGTAGGTAGTTTGCAAATAATTGAAAGTCACAAATAATATAGTTCTTATTGGAATCGCTGGTCCCCTTGGAAACTGGGGCCCGGGGCAGAGTGCGCCCAGTTGCCCCATCCCCCTGGGCGGCCGTGGTTGTCCCTCGCACAAACAATCTCTTAGTTGTATTACGGACGCCGCCCACTGGTATTTTCCGAGTGGTAGTGTGACTGGGCTCGTATCGACCAACGTTGTGAAGTCAACTCGGGAACCACCCTAAGGAAAGAAGTAGCGGTCTAAGTTGTAGCGTTATACTGTTCAATGTTTAGTGATTTTTTGTTTATATTAGTAGCACTCAGGATTAACGAGTTGCAATGCATATTATTTTAATGCCTAATATTAGTTTGCCAGTAATAATTTAATGTTTAATAATTTAACGTAATATTGTAATTGTTTTAAAGTGTGTAATTTTCATGGTTTTAATTATTTTTTTTTAAGAGT